>JAQGBT010005068.1:0-15078 GCA_034698585.1 Disparrhopalites patrizii
AAAAGAAATTATCCAAAACATTTATCCAAAAAAATTAAAAAATTATGCGAAACATTTATCAAAAAGAAATTATCCAATTTGGGAAGCATATCAAAAATCTGCGTCAAATCTGTAAAATCCACTGGGATTGAACCTACCTCACATGAGGAACGGCCGCATCCACCGTGGAAATGTGTAGCTGGAGAACGGACAGAAATATAAAGCCCATGAAGGACGTCACGGAGAAGTGGATGGTGGAGAGGAAGGCTTCCAAAAGAACACAAGCCCAGAAGGTAGTCCAGGAGTCATGATACTCCGAAAGGGTTGAGTAGACATATGTGGGATGAGTTGGTTGCACCATGAAGAGAAGAAGGGCCAGAAAGACAAAGTCAGAAGTCATTGTAGGCACAAATAGAATTAAAATCTCCGTCAAAGTGTATTCGTTCCAGCGTTTCTTCCCCGATTCATTGTCCTCTGCCAATTCAAATAATCATTATTACTAACTTTATTAGACACACAGAAAGTTCAATATTAATTCAAAAATTCCACAAAAGTTTACGTTATACATATGGCGTAAAGAATTGAAATTTCCCTACCCTCGACCAGCGAGTGCAGGGAGTTGAACACGGTGACAGTCAAAGAGGCTTGATTCGCCCCCAAAATCCTGGCGATCCAACTGGTCAAAAAATAGGCCAAGACTGCGGACATTTGAATAGGAAAAATCCTCACATTCAAATATTTGTCCGGATAAATAACGGATAGGCTGAGGGAGCGGACCAGGAAGGTCACATGAGCGATCTGAAGGCCGTAAAAGAGGCGCCAGAGTGACCTTCTCCACCAGGAACGTTGCTTCCGAATGAGCCCCCTCCTCACGTCCATCTCAAATGGGAGGAGACTGGCGAGGGAGTAAAGGCGGAAGGTGAGGAAATTCCACCGGTTTTGATGCCTGGTTATCATTTAATGGTGTAATTAATAGAGCCGAAGGAAAGAGGTCCACTCTGGGCTCGTTTTAAATTTCAAAGTAAAAAGAAAAGGCTGTGAGAGAGGGAAATTGATAAACACGACCACATCCAAACAGACGGCTGCTACTGAGAGAAGTGAAAGCTACCTTTCTCCATTTCACCGGAAATCACTAAAATATGTATTGAATTGATTTTGTTTATCAATCCTCACCTTGGAATATGGAAATTCAGTATGAGGTGAGATGTTAAGAAAAGTCTATAGCGTATACCGACATACTGGATATACATGCATATGTATATATGTAAATGCCATTGTTCACACACATTTGGAAACAAAAGGGGTTAAGTCTAAAATTTTTAAAATCAGGATTTTTTTCGGAAAAATCATGTCTATAACCACACAAATCCTTGGTCATTTTCGTTTTTTCAAAGGTTCATTCGAAATATGCACAAAAAGATGTAAGACCACCGCTGATTTGGAAACAAATTGCGGTAAAGTCAAATCCACCGAATTCCGCCAACTTAATCAAACGAAGCTTTAATAACTTTAACACTTTTGGTAGTGCCTTGAGCCCTTTCTATCATTTCCTTGGAAATCCCGTTTTTACATATTTTTTTTTTGAATATTGAAAATTAAATTTTGTTCGAAAACATTTTCCCCGAAAATCCTTATGGAAAAACACGTAAAAATTTAGTGCCCGTAGGGGTCCCTCCCACTTTGTACTGTTTTGCTGTTGGTCCAAAGCATTGCCTTAAAAGCATCGACGTACATATGTAGATATGCGTATCCTTCATAGTTATACCCGAGTACCTTAAATAAGTGATTGTTTTAATTCCAGCATTTCTCAGGCGCCAATATAGATGATTGGAGACAAGAATTCATTAAAGGTCTTTAAAAATTAATGCAGTTTCTTGCTCACAACTGGACAACTTTAGTTTTGGAATAAATTGAAGAATAAATACGTATATATCTATATGTATGTATACCTACGCACTTAGGTACATATGTGTTATGTTTATGTATTCAATCTATGGGTGATTATAACTTAAAATGCTACATATTAGAATCTTCAAAATTCCCTACTTAAACCACAGTGGAAGAAAAAAAAATTGGAAAAAAACGTTGCAATATCAAGCGTTATCCTACTTGAAAATACAGTTAATTATTACTTAACAATGGAAAGGAAAAGTCACGTCATTTTAACATTCCTGATAAAATACATTTCTCGGAATAAGGAACATTCCAGATTCCTGATAAGGCTATAGCCTTATCTGTAGCAGTCTGCAAGGTTACAGGTTACAAAAATATGTATGTATGTACAATGTAAGTAAGTACATATACGGACACATAATATATGTTCGCCACTGTTTGCAAAAAAAAACTGCATATTGTCGCAGAAAATATTGTACAAAAATTTCTACACTAATACTACGAACATGTAAATAAAAAATCATAATAACTAAAGGCCCATCTATGCCTCTGACTCAAAGACGACGTCTTCCACGAAGCTGCAAACACCGACGGTTTTTCGGCTTAAAAAGGTACCCTACACATCCCCAAATAAATAAGCTCCCAAAAATCAGGGCAAGACCTTTGTGCTTCCTGGGGAAATAATGTAAATCGTCCCCACCCTGACCTTCGGAGTCCACGTGATCTAACAACGGACTTCCCTGACCCAGATCCATCCTCGCCGCCAAGGATGACCACGCGAAGGAATTCCGAAATTGGAGGACAGCTTTAGTTAGCACAGGGAATTTCAAGTTGAGTAGCTCAACACAATCATTGCAAAGCGTTACATCCGTGAAGATCAGTTCCTGGAGACGAGATGCCTGCAACTCCAGAAATCCCTTGAAGACGTCCAGATTTGCGATGGAAACGAAGAGATTCCGGACGGTGAGGGAGGTCAAGTTTGGAAAGCCAACCTTCTCCGTCAAGTATCCGAAGAAGGCCAGACATTCCGAGGGAGACACCATATCCACCAATTGGAGAGCCAGGACATTGTCCAAAATTTGGGCAAAACTATTTTCGGGGGATTCCCAAGAATCTTCGAATTCGGAACAGAGTAACCCGCCCCCCGCAAAGGTCACTTCCGTTGCCGAAGAGAATTGCGTCAGCAAATTTTGGACTTCCTCCCAACAGAAATTTCCGTGGAGCGTCAAGGCGGAAACGACGGAGGCGTTGGGAAATTTTAAATCCCAAAGATATCTGAATTTAAAATTATTCTCGCTCCTTAAAATCAAGTGGATATTATTGGGATGACGGACATTGTCCAATTTTTTTAGAAATTCGCTTGGGTTCGGGCTGTTGAGTATAATTCTGGATTTTGACCCCGTCCAGTTTCTTGGATTTGTGTTCAGGCTAGCGAGGACGAAGGCAGTTATTAGTGTTTGGACGATACCCTATAGACATTTTCAGTTATAGTTTAGTAAATATTTAAATATATTATATCCATAATATACATCCCAACAACCAAATAAATACTAAAGAAAGCTCAAAAAAGGTCAAAAACATACCATTCTACGTGTCAACCAAAATTACGTTGTAAGTGTTGTGATCAGACAAATGTATTGATATTTTGCACACAAAAACCTGGAAATGAATGACTCACAAAAATAAATCCCTCTGACATATAAAGCAAGTTTGTTTACAACTTTACAATAATAAAATAAGTAAACAATGCAACAGATAAGCACAAAGGCTTTAGATTAAACCAGGTGCATTTATATGGATTTATATAAAGATTTATATACATATATAAAATTTGTATAAAGATAACAAGCAAATGCCCCAAATAAATATTTACATCGTATGAACCAATGCTAAAAAACGGCTAAAAATTTATGTCATATAGTCATGGTCGCATGGTTAAAAATAGTATATTGGCCCAACTTGTGATCCTGAAACAAATGTGCACTATCTTTTGTGATTCCCAAAACTTGCCTACTAAAAAACTAAAAATGCCTGCAAAATCTATGAATGGAGCATAAAATTTATAATTAGGTACATAAAAGATGTGTTGAAAAAATTTGTGATGTAAACAAATTCTGTTAACACCATGTCATATATGCCTGAAATGGAATATTCGCAAAGGATATTCATGGTGACCTGGAGTGACCTTTCAATCTGGAATTTTGTCAATGATTTTTGTGGCATGGGGCACTTTTCATGGGGTACAATGCAACTAGACTTCGGCGCGATTTTTGAACTTGAGCACATTTCGTTTTGTCGTTTTCTTTTCTTTTTTTGCGATTTTGCCAAGCTCTTTTCCGCTTGTTTTTGCTAATAAAATTTCAGAAATTTTACCTTTCTACGTGTTATTTCATCTAAAATCGAAGATAATATAATACAACAGATATATAGGTATATCCAGAAGTCTGTATGTATATTTATATCTCATTATAATTATAACGTTTATAAGAGGATCCATCTCACGTTTTTCGCACCCCAGTTTTCCGTTTTCTACGTTTTTTTTTAAATTTTACTCTGTAGAGAAGTTTATGTATTTGGCTTTGGTCACACACAAAAGTACTTTTATTTGTGAATATTATATAATTTCTAATGATTGTTAAGCGTTCTCGATCATCATTGAAGAACTTGAACCTCATAGTGACCTGACCTGACGTGGATTTTCTGATCTGGAGTAATGGATTCTCCTCATGGGTCAAACAGTGTTGGGAAGAAGAGCAGTCCTCCTTTCCGGGGTCGGGGATTCAGAAGGGGAAATCGTCGAGGTAATCACCAAAACAGGGGCAGTCACCAAGAGACTCGGGTCACTCGAAGTAGTTCAGAGGGAAGACAATTACGAAGTAATTCCGGCGATCCGACGGGGTCACCCGTCCGGGGAAACAAGAGGAAGAGGTCACAGCGGGGTAAACACAGGTATTATATAGTCTATCGAAATTCAAAATAATCTGCGCAGTTATCCAAATTTCCAAACAGCAAAGCTGGAGTTTGACCTTCTGAATTCGTTTTGTATTGTAGGAACCAGGGTGGAGAAAATCCAAAGCCGAAACCTCCAGATCCGACCTTGTCCAGACCGATAGCAAAAGGCTGCCCAAGTTTCATGAAAGGCAAATGCTTCAAAGAACAACAAGGGGAAGTTTGTCGGTTGTTACATTTGGTTCAGCCGAAAAAGTTGACGCGCTGTAAATTTTTTATTACTCAACAATGTAAGAATGGGGATAAGTGCACCTACTCTCATGATGTTCCTTGCAAATACTATCATCTGTACAATAATTGTGGAGAGGGACCTAGATGCAGATTTAGTCATGCACCTTTGACTCATGTCGGTCGCTCGATTTTTATCAAGGTAAGCTCATCTTTTGTTTCTGATTCTGGATATTCCATTCGACCTGTTCAGTTTTGTTGTCGAATGCTAGACCATATTTTGATTTGACAAATCCAAGTTTTTCAATAACATACACACCAGCAGATGTACTAACAAATTCTGTTTTAAATGAAATGGGTGGTGTTTCCTTTCCCCGTTAACATTCGTATTTTGTAATTTTATTGCAGGAGCTAGGTTTAGATCTTCCGCCAACTACCATGCATCACGACTTTAATCGCCCACATCAAAAAAGTGGTGGAACTCCTCTCAACCCGTTGTCCCTAAATACAAATATTCCGGAGTATTTGCTGGAACCCTTGCCTGGTGATCGCCCCATTGAAGCCGAAGTTCAGGCTGGAAACCAAAAGGAATCCCGATCATTTTCAATAGCCGGCTTTTACAAAGACACTCTAGGTCCAGAAGAAGAGACTCGAGCAGCATCCACCGGTTTAGCAAAAGAAGGGGAATCCGCTCCAGTAACCAATAATCCCGGCATCAGTCAAGTCATTTCGCCTACCGACATTGTGAACGGCGTCTCAGAGAAAGAAATCGATTGGCATCTACCGAGTTGTGATTCATCTTCAATTAATTATGCAGATATTCGAAGTCAAGTACTGATTGGATACACCTTGCTGGATCCAAGATTATCGGCGGTGCCACGTCCAAAGCCCGCAAAATGCATCCAAGAACTGGGGGAAATCTTCCCCGATATCTTGAAAACAGCAGTATCCGTGGAAAAACCTGATTTGGACGTGCCTTTGGAGTGCGTGTGAATCTAACAGTACTTTTCATCTCTATTCTAACTTCATGTGTTCCAGTTCCCGATTCATTATACATATAATATTACTATTATGGTTTCATTTATCTCTAACAACGTTTCTACAGGCAGCGAAGATAGCCATTGTCTAGGGAAAATATTTATGTACATTTTGTAATTACAAATTCAAAGCGACATACAGTAATGACATTTTCTCGTTTCTTCATGTTATTGTTGAAAGTGGGTTTTATTTTGATTTTTGTGTAATTATTATGAGCAGGGGAACATCAATGGCAACAACTGTAAAACATTTTGGAAAAAAGTTAATTCCCAATTTATTTGTGCATATTATATAGACGACATATACAAAAGTAGTAAAATATATAAGTATATGTAATAAGTATATGTAATGTTACATGTTACTGATCACACTAAAATATGTAAAATAAAACAATTGTACCGCATACCCCGTGTTCGTTATAAATACCCATATGGCTTACGTGTAACTCTTATTAACAATGTGTTAAGTGGAAAATGGAGTATTTACGTACAATAAAAAAATAAACCAAAATAATTGTTTTGTTTAGGTACTTTTATTTTTATTTAAGTTTAAACACCTTATTTAAACTTATCTTCTTTAATTTGCGTATTGCTTTGTACTTGGACACCCAAGCGGGTGCCTTTTCCGTGCGCTCTTTTTCGCAGGATTCAAAGGCGGCAAAGATTCAATTGCTAAAATGTGCCACACGAAACGTTCGGAAAACTGAAGTTTATTAAAGGGAAAAATCCAAAACCGGCCACAAGCAAACATTAAAGTTACAGAAGACGAGATTTCCATTTTTGAAGTAAATTAAGCATGTGAAAAATTAATTTAATTTGGTTTAAGTACCTCAGCATCAGAACAGAATTAAGCTTCGAAGATCGAATCATTTTATACACTCCCAGTTTATTCACGGATTTGTGTTTCAGTTTCAATTTAACTATAAATTGGATTGATGAGGATCACACCGTGTGTAGCCACTTTGGGCCGTTTACTTTTCACAACCCCATTATCTTGTCACTCTCCACCTCGAGGTTTCCTGTTTCATAAAGTAAGTGTTATTAAAAGATTAAAACGTTTCATTGATAATCAGCAGAAAATTGCACATGTGACTCACATATTATTACTTCTCGTGTGTACATTTATCAATATTTTGTGTCGCCATGCACTGTACGTTGAAATTTAGAAATTGAATACTTGTCAATTATTGTCGGTTTGTTGAACATTCCAGAATCAATTAAGGATTGTGACCGCGTATCTGTCAACCCAACAGAAGAAGGTTTACCGAAAACCCAAGATCATGGAGGGCAATTTGCAGGTGACTAAATTGGAGAGTGATCATTTCAAGTCATTATTCACGCCGGAATTAGATGCTCTGCTCAAGTTGTTTAACAAATATGGTTACGAGCTTAGATTGGCTGGTGGACCTGTGAGGTATGATTTTCTTTGCCGCACTAGTATACCCTTGTTTAATACTTCTTGTTTGCTCTTGAAGATTTTGAATAGTTTTTTTTTTATTTCCAGGGACTTGTTGAGCGGTATAAAGTCGGCTGATCTGGATTTTGCGACATCAGCAACTCCGGAGGAAATGAAAGCAATGTTTGAACGCGAAGGCGTTCGAATGATTAATATGAGAGGAGAAAAACACGGAACTATCACTGCCCGAATCAATGATAAAGAAAACTTTGAGGTATTTTTCCCATGATTGCTGTCTTGGTACATTATTAACAGGCGCTTGCAGCCCATTGTTTTTATTTCATTCGTTGATTGAACAGTCATGTCTCTATTGTGTGTGTCTTCCTGAAAAATTCCAGATCACAACTTTACGAATCGACGTGACAACTGACGGCAGACATGCAGAGGTTGCGTTTACCAAAAATTGGGGACTTGACGCTGGGCGGAGAGACCTAACCATTAATTCCATGTTTCTTGGTACTATCTCTGTTACAAGAATGTCTACTTTCATTTTGGAAATGTTCCTAGCTACACTTAGATTTCTTTCGTGATTGCATTTGGCTAACATAGAATGGGGAAATAATTGTTATTTGGAGCAGATTTCGACGGGAACGTCTATGATTACTTCAATGGAGCCGAGGATCTAGAGAAAAAATTGATCAGATTTGTTGGAGAGCCAAGTGATCGTATCCAGGAAGATTATCTTCGAATCCTGCGATATTTTAGGTATCCGTCGCATTTTTACAGATTAACAATATTTTACAGATTTTTCGTGTATACATTCCTGGCTTTACCGTTTTAAAAATGATTCTCAGATTTTATGGAAGAATAGCTGTGGAACCAAACAATCACGATCCTGCAACTTTGGAGGCGATCCGTACGAATACATCAGGGTTGCAACAGATTTCAGGAGAGCGAATTTGGGTTGAACTTAAAAAGATCTTGACTGGAAACCATTTTGTTCCCCTCATGATTACCATGCTGGACCTAGGAATGGGACCCTGCATGGGCTTTCCAAAAAATGCCAATATTGAAGAGTTCAAAATGTTAGCCAAGCGCTTGGAATCGTTGCACCTACAAGTCAATCCCGTAACCTTTTTGTCAGCATTTTTAAATAGTGAAGAAGATGTAAGTTGGTTTTACACATGAACATTACTTCCGTAGTATTGAGTTTCGTATACCAGAATGGCATTTGACTGTAGTGGTCAATACTATTTTCCTTGTTGATTGAATATATTATGTTTGAAGCTGCAAAAATAATACATACACACATATATGCTGATTACAGGTGAAAAAACTTCACGCCAGGCTCAAACTCAGTGCTTTTGAAAGAGACTTGTGTCATTTTGTGGTGGTTCAAAGAGGTGCAACGGTAGATGTTACTGATTTAAAGTAAATGCATTTGATTTATTGTGCAAATGGCATTAACGAATGAAGAATTGTATAAACAATTAAACAAGTGTATAAATCCAACTTCATATGTTTCTTTTACTTTTTCCGTATTAACAGATATTACGAGAAGCTCCTGCTTCTTAGTAACCAACCAGTGCTTACATTGAAACAGTTCATTCTGGAATTACTAAAATACAACGGCGATGTCCAAATGTTGGAATCCTTTGAAAATTTCGACCCTCCTAAGTTTCCCGTAAATGGTCACATGATCGTACAGAAGGACGTTAAACGTAAGGAAGCATTAGTGTATTTGTATGATATTTTGTACAGTTGATGAATGTGCATTTTCTAAAATCATTATGCACTCATGTGTATGATCTTAAGAATACACTTAATCTTGCATTCATTTTACATTGATGTATGTACATATATATACAGGTAAACTTATGACTACAGTCATCAGCAAACTGAAAGAACATTGGATTGACTCCGACTACAAGCTTACTGCAGAGCAATTACTTCAGCTATTACCGCAAATACTGACGGATATATCGTCGCCCCAAAAATAAATACAAACACTAAATTATATGTATATTACGTGCTATTTACAGAAATATAAAATTGGTTGCTTTAATCTAATGTTGCGGTATTTAAAAATTGTACATATAAAAATTATTTAATACACAGAACGCCAAACTTCTGAAGATCTCTCTCATTTTAATTTCTTTAAAGTTTTGTAACTTCTTCGTCGTCATCTTCATCCGTACTCTCCTCATTATTGTTTTCGTTTGTCCTGCAAGGTTTTGAGGGCTCTGGCTCCTTGAATTCAGGTATAATGTACTCTGAAAATTATTAATTGAAATTTTTTCATGAGCTTACTGTGATTTCCTTACATTTTAATTCGTAAAATTAATATAATAATTGCACATCCTTAAAAAAAATTAACTTCTATTCACCTTGGATGAGTTTAGGGTTGAAGGTAACACTTAATTTCCTCCCTTCCTTTAGTTGTCTGTTCTGAAAAGAACACAGCGAACTTTTTCGCAAAGGAGTTGCAAGTGGAGTTGCGATTGCTGTATCCATTTTATTGTAATTATTTTTGCCGAGTATTTTTGCAGATTCCAAGGCAAATGGATTTTCTCCTGTACAATGTAAGAGTTGGCACTGAATGAGAAGAAAGGCAGAATCCAGGGCTTCGTCCACAATCCCGGCCACAAATGAATCAAAACGCGGATGATTCTCCGAAGGCATTTCCTTTTTATCAGCGTTAAAACCACTCAACAAATATTATTTGGTAACAACATATTATTATTTTTAGTTTTTATTTTTTACAAACTATTGTCTCCGATTTCCCTACAAAGGTGATGTGATGTGAAGTGTGAAGCTATAAAAATAACTCTTATATCACAGATATGGTTGCGAAACTTTACACGGTTGGTTAAATTTGCGAGGGAGGGGTGTCCACATTTGCTGTATTACAGACTCAATTGTTTTGTATGTATGTATAATTCCGAATTCGCATTGGCAGTATAAATACTTAAATACATATACATACATGTACGTATAATTTATACCTCTACACCTGATAGTGATATGAGAGTGATGGTGGTGAGGCTTTATTATTAACATTTTTAAGCCTCATCACGTCTATGCATACTTATAAATATTGATAACAGCCTTTTTTTACCTTTTACTAAATTACAATGTCCAGTGCACATATTATAAGGATAATCGGTAAACGCATGAGGTTGTTGTTGACACGTTCCTCAATGAGATCATGTTCCAAAACTTAAGTCCATTGTAAAGGACATTTTGTTATTGAGATTAGGGATCTTTCATTAATTACGACGGATTTGGCTGCCCTTTTATTACGGTTACTAATCTTACTAATTAAAAATTAAAGATAGAAGATAGGCACCTTACGTATAATACACTACTCATACAGAGTGCCGTAGTCAAGAGGCTGTCCATTGTACAAATCCAAAATACTCAGAAGTTATTGATGGCTAATTTTCCTCTTCAAAAAAAAAAAAAAAAAACACAAACTGACAAGTCCCGCAACGTGTGCTGGTGCTGATTCGTATTAGATTATAAGTGTGCATGTTTGTTTCTACTTTTACACAGGAAAACTGTCCACGATATGGATCATGCCATGCAATCGACGCTATGAAGTAGATAATTATTTGGAAATTGATCGATGCAATTGGATTTCGCAGAAGCCAGCAAAAATTTCTTGGAAAAGCGGTGATTCGCGAAGAACCTCCCAAACTCTGACCAAATAATTGACAAATATGAACAAAAATCTTTTGAAATACTTTGAATTGGGATTGGGACTGAAACATGAAAATGTTGTTCACAATCATATGTATTTCTTCGATCATCAAGAGCTCTGTTAATACTTAAATACCTTACATATCATGATGTCCATGAAGTGTGTCAATCTAATTATTTATGTACCTGTGTATCTATACTAGGTGGTGTAGTAGCTGATAGTAGCTGCCCGGTTTTCAGAAATGAACTGAAAACTCAGTGGCGGAAGCAACCGACCTTTGACTTTTTCATTCGCAGCCAAACAACCACGAGGTTCAATGTTTAACATGCAACAAGAATAATTGCAGGGATAGACGGACAAGTTCTACCTATTGATTGGTCAGGGAAAAGGCAATCAGATGTATATAATATAATATACGGAATATCGGAAAATCCGTCTTCATTTGACCCTTTCGTGTTCAGCAGCTCTCAAAACTCCAAAAATGGTCGTGCTGGTTATGCATCAAGCTAAAAATACCCTTTTTTTTTACACTTTTAGACATGTAATGTACAGATGATCATTTTATCGTCCGAACTCCCTCTTGATATGATAAAGCAATGACAGACAAGGTAATTATACTCTGCTCCCATTTCAAAGATTATTATTTTATTATGTATTATGTGAGCATCAAGTTTGAATTGGGATTACCTTCATGTCATTGCATTTACACGTGTTCCCTTCCATACAATAGGTACTTACATATATACTTCACATCAAAAAACCCGTATTTTCTAGCTTGCGGCAGATAATTGCTGCCATCATCAACCTCAATGGGCAATAGAGTGCAATTTGAAACCAATTTGATAGTAGCAATTAGAAAGTTAATCATCCGCTTCTTCCCGGAATTTATTTGCCGACATCAGACGGATTATCCTGTACCTACAAATCCTCCGGGTTAGGATTAAAAGTTAAACTTAGGTATACATATTGTAGAAATGACGACATAATAAACTACATATTAACTATAGTTATAACGAACAAACGAACTAACAATCTTTTTTTTATTCTGTCGGGATCGGGAGAGAGGATGGCTATTATATGCAGCTATTATCAAATATACATTAGATTGAATAAAACCATAATAATAATAAAAATAAATAGTAATAACAAGTAATAATTAATCCTTTCCCAATTTCCCATACTGCAATCAGCAACGTTCATTCAAACTTCACATGATTCATAAATTCATCCAGGAATCCGTGACTTGTGACGTTGTGACCAACAACATGGAAGATGACCTGAATCAAGATTAGAGGAACCGAAGGTCGCAAACAAAAACAAATAACAGAAAATTACAAACATGATTTACCATTTTACAAGGACTAAGATAAAAAAAACAAGTATTGACCTACATCCTTGGTCATGCATTTTTCAAATCCTGTTTTGACAAACTATTCAAACCCAAATGTAAAAGCAAAGCCGTATCTTTACTCCAGCAAGTACCCATCCTTGACCTGTAACTGCTATAGGTCAACAACAATAACATTCACTTTATTTCCAGAATTCTTCATTTGTTCCCATTCCCTTTTATTTATACAGCAATTACTTATATTTGCACTTACACTGGAGACAGATTATAGTCTCTCATTAACTCACGGACGTACAATTTACGTCTTACTAATAAAAGAAAATTACCCAAAACTTGAAGAAAAACGAAATGCGGTCAAAATAACGTAATATTTTTGAAGAAAAAAACAGAAGAAAAAAGCCATGCTGCTTAATTAAATCCAAAACGAAAAGGAAGTGAAACCATGCGGCGTTGGGGAAAAAGTCACTGCTGTATTTTTCCATTGCCGTTGCGTGTAAATGGCCCGAGGGGCTGCGGGCGCCTCTCTCACGTCCGCACTCGGTCCCCAAGCCCTGCTATAAAAGGGACGGAGAGCTGCCATTGCCCTCATTCACCGTTTCTCTTCCATTCAACTCACACACTCGTGCATTTCTTCTCTCGTGTTTATTTTTTGCTTCACAAAACTTCCGAGTTTCTCACCATGACTGGCCGTGGTAAAGGAGGAAAAGGGTTGGGGAAAGGCGGAGCCAAGCGTCACAGGAAGGTTCTGCGAGATAACATCCAGGGAATTACCAAACCCGCCATCCGTCGTCTGGCCCGTCGTGGTGGAGTGAAACGTATTTCGGGACTGATTTACGAGGAGACTCGAGGCGTCCTCAAGGTCTTCCTGGAGAACGTCATCCGGGATGCTGTCACCTACACGGAGCACGCCAAGAGGAAGACCGTCACTGCCATGGACGTCGTCTATGCCCTCAAACGTCAAGGAAGAACTCTCTACGGGTTCGGAGGTTAAAGAGGAAAAAATTCACCCCCAAATAAAAACTAATTTCAAGCAGGATTTCACCTACCAAATGTCCATCCTTTTGACAATGGCTCTGCGAATGTCATCTTGTAGTAGTCCAGAATTTTTATATTTAACATCCATTTCAACGTGAGATCAACTCTAAAAGACAGCTTGAACCAACGGCCCTTTTAAGGGCCACCACATTTTTCTGAGAGCAAAATCTACCAAAATAAATCACTCATTTTTTATTCACCCAAAAATCATTTTCAACGTGTTTCCATACGGACATTTTCTTTCACATATTCTATGGCTTGTCATTCGTATTTCATTCATTCACATTCATTCATTTGGCAAAAAAAAAATGGGAATGAAGAGCATTGTTTGTGGACTTCCGTTCCAATTTTGCCTGGAGAAAGTCAAGCTTTACCGGAAGCAATTAAGCTTTGCCAAAAAATTGTCCTAATAACAAAGAAAAATGGATTTAAATGCAATTTCAGATCATCCGAAGCGTATAAGAAGCGACCTAAAAACCAACCATTAAATCCCGGATTAATACCCGCTATAAATAACAAAACACCGGGAAAATAGATTTCCAAGAGATAAATAAATATACCCGGAAAAAAATAGTGTTTTCCTTTTGTCATGCCGACAATAACAAACATGGCTGCGGATGACTCACGGCCTGCCTCTTATCCCATAATGTACATACGCATCCTGAAAAACGATGAAAAAACCCCCAAAACTGCTCGATTTCACCCCGGAAAATCACATCACCTTCAAGCCCAGGTCAAATCCCGTGTAATTCCCACTTTTTCCCCTCCGAAAGGTCAATATAGCCACCCCAAAATCAACAAATCTGACCCCAACCTTGACCCTCCAACAGCGTACCGAAAAATAGAGAAAAAGGGCTCAAAAATGAAATTCCAAGCCCGGAATTATGGAACATTCCGTGGAGAATGAAATAAGCTATTAAATATGATTCGAATAAACCCCGGAAATTTCGAAATTCGGGAGAAAAACCCGTTTTTTCGAGGCCGTAATGGCCATATAGGGGAGGCTCTATCACGTCCGCTCTTGGGGAAAGTAGTTGCTGGGGCGCTTCTAGCAGGGCCGCTCTCGAGCGGGGCCGCTTCTGAGACGTCCGAACGTTTTGGTGGGTTGCGTCCTGTTTACGTGGGGGGAGGATACGGATTTGCCTCTACTACGTCCGCACTTCAGCAGTGCCTACGTGTGAACGCGTTTGGGGGGACGTCGATTTTCCGTGTTGTCTGGGCTAAAAAGGGACAGGCTTTACTCGGGTTGGGGCTTCCATTACTCGCCCACCCCCGAGCTTACTCGACTCGAGCGGTATAAAAGGGAAATTCCCTGGGATCATCATCATTATTTTGAAGTTGGACGTGCTCGAGACAAGTCGATCATTTTGGAACGTGATTTTGATTTTTGAATTCTTTTTTTCGGGAAACTATATCTGACAATGTCCGGACGTGGGAAAGGTGGTAAAGTGAAGGGGAAGGCGAAGACCCGGTCAAGTCGGGCAGGGCTTCAATTCCCGGTGGGTCGGAT
>JAQGBT010005069.1:0-15077 GCA_034698585.1 Disparrhopalites patrizii
TCGAAAATTTTTGTGACCATTGCGCCGCAGCAATATTACATTTGTGACCGCGAGATCAAACCGGTTGGGCACCTCTGTTCTACAGAAAAAGTTGTTATAATCAGAGTTGTTATAGAGAGATTGCATATGCATATTATAATGTGTACTCGTTGCTCAGTGTTACGTTTAAATTTTTTAGAATATGTAGTGTGCTGGAACACATGCTTACAATTATCTAATTGCTAAAAATAGCTTCATCTAGTTGTAGGTTACAGTTGAGTCCCTCTGTGACAAGTCTCTTTATAACAACATTTCTCTGTAACAACACTATTTTGTCAGTCCCTCGTGCATACATGTAAGGTGCATTTTTAATAATCCATAGATGTAACAACTTTTTCCTTTTTCGCCTTTCCCTTAAGAGTTGTTATATATAGAAACTCCACTGTATTAATATTACTGCCTTTTTATGTACGCACCAAATGATTTTTCCATTTTATACAAGTTATTTATAAAAGCAAAGATTGCGTGTTCGAACAAAAATATTGTTACACAGGGAAATGTTGTTATATAGAATAACATTAAATATGCACACCTAATTTGTACGAGGGTCTGAAAAATAATGTTACCGAGAAATATGTTGCTATAAAATAACTTGTTGTACAGACACTCCACTGTGCAGTGGAGTCTCTCTATAAAAACACTGCGGGAAAGGGCAAAAAATATTGTTACTGGGAAATGTTGTTAAACACAAAACATAAAATATGAACTTTACATGTACGAAGGACGGAAAAAATAGTGTTATTATAACGCGACTTGTTATAGGGAGACTCCACTGTAAATGGTACAAGCCCAGGAGTCTACAAAACATTATATAATATACAAACAATATCTACTGCAGGCTTTTAAAAGTGCTGACGATATTAAAATTATTGCCTGTGCTAGTCCCAACATGGCAAAGGCAACCCTGAGATATTCTACGGTCAATGAATGTACTTCTTGTCTAGCAATCCTCGCATCTCCGTAGACGATGGCCACAAGATTGGAGGAGCGGTAACTGCGAATACTTCTCAATAATTGGCTCTTTCGGGAGTACGAAAACAAATTGTTATTACTTGCTCGCGTTCGATTCACATAACCAATTAGTTTCTTTCTTGTCCACACCATATTTGCTTGCTTGAGCCAAACTGTAGGGAGGCCGGACTCAATGATGGTCTTCCAAACTCGATGAAAATCATACCCAAAGATATTGCTGCTCACGCGGTACTGCATGTCTTGGGGAATAAGCTTGGCGCGAAAACCTTCGCGGACAAACTGGAGGTTACGATTTCCCATGAAAAACCGAAATAGCCTCATTCGCTTTCGGACGTCAAGCAAATAGTACTGATTTTTGTTAAGAATAACGTTGACACCGTTTATATTGCAACTTCTCGAGTCTTGCTCGAAGCAGAGGCAAAATTCCAGCATTCCCTTTGACAGAGGCACGATTTTTTTCTTTAATCCTCGCCATGTCCGCATTATAGAGAGCGAGGATGATTTAACATCTCGTTGCTCAAACGACCGAATAGTCCTCCGGAGATAATCCTCCACCACAGAAATTTTCGTAGAAATCCCAGAATGCTTATAGATCCTAAATTCATAGGTGTAGACGGGTTCCTTCAAGTCTGCCAAACTTTTGAGGGAGGCGGGTAGATCTGGGGGCGAGTTGAAATACATGAAGGAAGGTATGGCGCCCTTGTACATATTCCCAAGGAAGACCAAGGACAGCGCCCAGATGGTCACCAAAACTCGGACGATTCCCCGAAATTTCGGCCCTCGCGAAGGCCAGTGAAATTGATCCAATAGCAGATGCAGAATCAAAAACGATGCGTGGTTCGTTGTCCACGAATGTCGCCGGGTACGTTTGCTCCGATTCAACGGCGAAATTTTTAGGATGGCAATGAAGGCCATCACGGACATGGCCAGAGATATCCAAGATATTGTGTCCATCATACGCAACATTGCCGAAGGATCCAATGGGAGTTTGTGAATTGCCGTCAATTCCACATCGTGATCCGATGGATCGGGCAGAAATTCTAGTGCGGAACTAATTTGGAGGTCTTTTTGCCAACGTTTAAACTCCTTAGATTTTTTTGGGTTCACGTAACCCCCCAGACCTATCAGCTTGGGTCGCCCGCCTGATTGACGTTCACATTGTTCCGATACACACATGGTCACGTTAAGCTTCTGCGAAACGAGGGACAGTAAAAGGTGGCGGAGGCGCCGGTTTTTCCTTGGTGGTTTTCTGAAACTGAAGAAAATTTGTGCTTTGTCATCATTATGTGCATTAAAAAACAAAAAGGCGGCTCCCTTGTAGCTGTTTTTGATTTGAAATCCGCGGATTATATCTTTAACAATAACATTTTTAATCCGAACGAATATGGACTTTCCTTGTGCCCAACACGGAAAGCAAATGGAAATTGGCTGGACAATTTCTGGCGTTAGAATTATGATTTCTGAGCGTAGTTCGTGAGCGATGTGGTTGAATTCTTGAATTGGCCCTAAATATTTGAGGCTTTCGGCAAGAACAATGACGAGTTGTGGAATTGGATTTAGCTTCCGGATAACCTTTGCGGAACGCACTAATGGATTCCGGATTCCCTTTACAGAAGAATTGGTCACAAAGCCTGGGAGGAAAATAACGACCAGACATGAGTGAAATTTGACGGTGTTGGATCGAGTAAATTTTGGGTTTCGCTCAAAATTAGTATATTTTGCGATCGTGACAGAATTTGGTCGATATCTTGCTATGATTTCATTGGTTTCTGTATTCTCAGGCAAACTCATATGAATCAATTTTATTTCACAGCGTCGCGAAATTTCCACAGAATTTAAATTGAAGCTACCTGCAGCCCTAGAAAATATCATGTCGGACAATGCAACACACAGATAGGCTGAATATTGGGCAAAAATTGCAAGGAAATAAAGTTTTAGTATACACGACATTTTCGTTTTATTTCAAGATTTTTGGTATACGGGAATTTTAAAATGTTTCTGTTACCAAATCAAATAAAATCATATGAAATATGTGTATTATATACATATAGTTTGCATAAATATTTATATCGTATAATTCTAGAATCTCCAAATCGCGAGCTATTGCAGCTGCAATACTACATTTTCCAAATTCAGTTGGAACGTACTGGTTTTAGTGACGTAGGAAAGGCAATTTATTGATTGAGGGATTGGATGTATCGACATTCAATCCCAAAGTGCCTTCGATATATTGTTGGATTGCATGTCAACGTTTTCTTAAGTACGTTAATAGCGAAAATTACTTCGTAAATTATATATTGAGCTCCTCAAATTTTCAGTCGATTCCGCTGGTAGATATTACACCGTCGGCTTAATTTAATTTGCTAATTTATTTAACATACGTGCATATGTATATGCTGGCTAAAACCATCATCATCACTCAGCTCATATATGGACTTTAATGGATCATCCAATTTTGAATTCACCTGGCTGACTTTACTTGTTATAGAGAGACTCCACTGCAAAATCGCTTTGAAGCCAAATGTCGAACGTTCTTGTACACCCAATAGGCAACCCTATAACCGTAAGTGTATATATAATGTCTGATGCGCGTAACAAACATTTTGTATGTCCTCTACGCTTCACAACAATTGCAAAAAATCCAAAGTTAAAGTCAATGTAATTTAGGCTTTGGGAACGAAATCAACCGTGCATTTGTTCCTAAAATAAGGATTCAGGTGCTTGTCAACCTTCGTGCACGAGTTGTAATCTCAACATCGGAATTCATTATGGGTAACCGTGTGATTATTGAGGGCATCGTCATGTACTCCAATGTGATTAAAATTTATCAAGAAGCAAAAACGTATCCGCGTGCGCAAAGAATACTTTTGAAAATTTATTTTTAATGCAATCTGGCATAATTTGTTGCTTCAAAAATGCAAAATCAATACACAAAATGATAAATTGATTCCGCAATTCTGATTTTGCAACAATCGATGCTTTTATGGACGAAGCAGCTATATTACTGCCAAAATCTTCGTTAAAATACCTTGATTTTGCAAAATAAAAAACTTGCCCGAAGGCGGGAATTATAAATGTAATGAGGGAATTTTCGAATACCAATAAAGTATCGGAATCCAAATGTCAAATTTTGAATACGAATTTCAATTTCGAATGTATTTGTAATTACAAATACCAATTAAAACATTTTCCTGACAGAAATATAGACTCTAATTCCGATTTAAATACTGAAAAATATGGATATAATTCCGATTTGAATTCGCATGCCGATTCGGATGTTATACCTTCATGTGAATAATGATGCTCTACTTAAAGTGCAAGTAATACCATTAACGGGTTAATGTTGGGATTATTGTAGGAGGTTTACTTGCGCTACTGCATTGAAACATTTAAAATTTCGAAATGCAACGCAACTAAAAAACTAGCAGCAAACTGACTACGTTTTTAACAATGTAGTCGACAAATATAGGCGTGCTCTCGGAATCGAATTCGTAAAACGCTCCAGCCCGGATTGTACAAGGAGGAATTCCCCGAGCGCATTTTTGCACATACAATCCGAAATTCATTTGAAATGCAGAGCCACAATTGAAGTCGTTGCTACTGCGGTGAAGTCCGGCTCGCATCCAAATTTTGTCATTAATGCTCTTCACTTGCCGCGGAAGGTCAAAGGCGTGGTCAAAGTACAGAATATAAAGGGAGGCAGAGTATCCGCCCATAAAGAACATGAGAATGGAGACCGATGGGGTCATGTGGAAATTTTTAATGGCCCCAGTAATTCCGAAAATGGCAATTGTCAGCATGTTGCATTTGACGAGGTAGTGCAGTGTCGAAAAGCCTTCGTTGAAAATTTGTACTTGCATTATGAATGCTCGGATTTTCTGGAACGTCATCTCCATCCGCTTCAGTTGGAGCTCTCTATTAAAAATATACCGTCAATTCTCTTTATAACTGTTAAGCAAAGAGCACCCTGAAAAACCGTTATAACGAATAACCGATATAAGGAAAACCGTTAAAAAACGGTTTTAATGACGGGGGATTCGAAATTACAGAAAAGCCGTTATAGCGTGTGAGGACGTGGACCCAAAACCGTTATAACAACAAGGAATTTATGGCGGGATGCAGAAATTTGAAAAAACCGGTATTGCCTGTGAGGGCGTGGCCTAAAACCGTTATAGCAACAGACATTTATTGGTCGGGAATTCAGAGCTTTCCCGGTATAACGAAAAAACTGTTATAAAATAACAGTTGTGGAGGAAGATTTTAGAATTGAAATAATCTCGGGTGGGTTTGTGAACACCGTTATAATGCGAAAACCGTTATAAGGAGGTCCCTTATAGAGAGAATTGACTGTATTTGTTATATATGGCCATAATTTAGAGGGATCGCTGGATAGCAAAACGTTCTTACTCAATGCTTGCTGCAATATTTTTCATTTATCCTCAATCACTGGCAAAATGATCATCGTCAGATATGCATACTGGTATCCAACCCCGAGTGCGACGAGGCCCCCGCAAATTTCGTAGACAAAAGAAAGCAATTTTATCCAGAACATATGCCTGTAAGGTGTCGGGTGGGCACTGTGAATGTAATAAAAAGAGGAAGAATGTGACCAAAAAATGTAACTGAATATGATAAACAACAGCACGTAAGTAAGTGGTAGTACGATGATGCACTGCTCCTTCCACGGCCGCTTCCCAAGAAATAATAGGTCGTACGTTGCGCGCTTAAGATCTGAATGCAAAATAATGTCCCAGTCAATTTTTGGACTCTAAATAAAAATTCACTACAGAAATTGTTAAGTGGATTTTTTGGGCGTGCAAGTTTGAGTAATTACGTGTACAGTCGACTCTCCCTATACCGGCCCTCCCTATAAGAGCACTTGCTCTATAAATGCAGTGCTGAATCTCCCCTACAGCTTTACCATGCAAAGTGCGCTCTCTATAAGAGCACTCGCTATAACAGCAGGGTATTTTCTTCCCTCGGTTACATTTCTCTCTCTATACAGTGGAGTCTCTCTAAAACAGCATCCAAGGGAACCCAAAATTTTGCAGTTATAAAAGTTAATGCTGTTATAGAGAACACAATTATTATGTATTATATGCACAAGGTGCTGCGAATTTCATGACGTTATGGAGAACATGCTGTTATAAGGGGTGCTGTTATGGAGAGACTCCACTGTAACTGCACGTTCTCCCTAAAAGAGCATTAGCGCCAAAGTCAGGTATCCCTACAACATTAACTTTTTCTCTACAACAGCACCGGAACTCTATACCAGCACAATTTTATTCTTTTCTGACTAAAATGTAAATATTTATGCTCAATTGTGTAAATATTGTTAGAATTTGGAAAATTATCAAAGTTAAGCCTGAAAATAATCTTAATTAATTAATATTAATATTTTTTTAAACTAATTCTCTATACCAGCAGTTTGTTATAAGAGCACTTTTGCTGGTGTAGATAGGGTGCTGCTATAGAGAGAGTCGACGGTATGTACCTTTTGAGCAGGAACTCCAACCCTCGCCGGTGTTGTTCACATGACTGTGAATAAGATTGATGACAAACGAGTTGTTGTCTTTCTTCCACACATTCAATATAATGTTCTCGGTAAGAGTGAGAATATACAGTGTCGCCAGCATAGAATTAAAGCAAAATCCAGTGATATCGATTTCGTCCAGTATTTCCAGAGATTGTACCATCCGCAGCGTCTTGAAGGCGGTGAGAAGGATGAGGGCAACATATTTGTACTGCCAGCGACGAAATCGAGACGTGGGTATGTCGGTATTCGCCATTCCGTTGTGATTGGAGAAGCGAAACGGGACGACATTAATGGAAGTGATGAAAGCAAAGGCACAGATGTTCCAGAAAACATCACGACGAGAAATCATTTCGGAAAATTTCTCGAATATTTCTTCGTTGTTGGCAATATTCTCGGTAACTTTCGCGCTTGACGAGATATCGGACCATGAAATATGGATTTATTATGTGCCTCGTGCCCTCTGGCGTTGAAGTGAATTAATATGTATTTGATGAGGTGATCTCCTTGACGATGAAGAGTTTTAATATTTAAATTCGATATTAGCGTCTCGAAAGCTTCTTCCGTTTCGACGAGACACCAAACTTGCCAGCCTATCTGCAAATTAAAAATGAATTATCTAAAATAATTCAGAAAAAATTAATTAATAGAACCCATAATATTTTACGGAGAGTAAACTGTTGAGAGATGTTGTTATATAGCTACAAAAAATGAACAACTTTGGAGCCCAGTGACACAATTGTGGTATTTTGAATTTTTTTTAAAGATTTTAACATGTTTTAAATTCGTAAGATCATACATATATAATATCTACTTTTACAAATATACAAAGTGGAAAGTTTTTGAGAAAAAGTACAGTCGACTCTCACTATAACAGCACCCTATCTGAGCATGAAATCGTGCTGTTATAGTGAGATGCTGTTATAGAAAACTTGGCAAAAAAATAATAATACTGATTAATTAACAGGAATTTCAGATATAGTATTGACAATTTAATAGATGATTTCAATATTTACGCAATTTTTCCAAAATGAAGAATTTTTGTTGAAAAAAGAATAAAATTGCCATATTTTATAGTCAAAGTATTGTTATAGAGAAAAAGTTAGTTTTAAAGGGGTATTTGATCTTATTTGAATGCTGTTATAGAAAGAAAATGCTGTTATACTGAGAGAAATGTGGTCGAGGGAAGGAAAAACCCTGCTGTTATAGATACAAAGCTGTTATCGCAAGTGCTTTTATAGAAGGAGCCGTTTACTTGATAAAGCTCTCGGGGGATCCCAAACTGCTGTTATAGTGAGAGTGCTTTTATAGAGAGGACTGTTATAGTGAGAGTCGACTGTATACAGTAAAGTCTCTATATAAAAACACTGGAAAGAAGGGGGGAAATATTTTTACAGGGAAAAGTTGTTATACCTATAGAACATAGAATATGTACCTTACATGTTCGAGGGCGGAAAAAATAATGTTGCTATAGAGAAATGTAGTTATAAACAGGGAACGGAATCGGAATTGGTATTCGAATCGGAATCAGAATTATATTAGTATTTTGCCAGGATTCGAATTCAAATTAATGTCGAAAAAACAATGAAAAAATATAAGAATTTTACATTTTAATCCGAAAAAAGTATCGGCATGAAGGAAATTCGAATTCCTTCCTTCTGAATACGAATTCGGATTCCAAATTTTGCACGTTTTGGTAATAATTGTATACGCAAAAATCATTTCAAAACTTCAGTTTTCGAACAAAATTTGTAAAAATTTATAGTGGAGTGCATTTAAGTATTTTCCATGGACAAAATTTAATACTGAATGAATTATATACTGAGTTGAAGTGCTTTTGGATCGAACAAGTACGATATCCGTTAAAAAATATAAGTATTCAAAAAGTATTCGAATACAATTCGTATTTTCCGATTTTTGGAATGTATTGGAATCCAAATTCAAATTCAAATGCTCAAATATCTGAATTTATAATTCGTATTCATATTTTCGAAAAGGTATTTAAATCCGAATTTTAATTCAAATTTTTTCCGATTCCGGTCCCTAGTTTGAAAAACAGCCAATAATGCAATTTTAAATATACTAATAAATTTTTGAAATGTTAAATTAAATGTTACTTAAATTATAATTTCATTTAAAGACAAATCTTCAGCCTTACTAGTTAATTTTGTCAAATAAATTAGGATGTCGGAAAAGAAATAAAATGGGTATGGACATTTGGACGAAGAATATTATACAAAAATTGATATTACTTTCAGAGAAAGCAATGGGAAAGAAAAACGCTGTTCTCCTGATTAAGCAAATGTCTCGGGTACAGTTCGTACTTGTTTCTGCGTCTTATTGCCTTGTGTTGAACTATTGTACCTATTACATACGTGGCGGACAACGGCTTAATTAAACATATAACTTCATCACGTTGGAAACCGTTATAAATTAATTCAATTAACTCGACTGTTGTCCCCGAACAAATTAATTCAATCCCTGGACAAAACAATTTCACAACTATAGCCAAGCAACACCGTCAAATATTTACCGAGAAGAAATTGATTTCGCTTCTCTAGTGTGTTTGTGATCGTGGATTCTCTCTATAACAGCGTCCTAGGGAACCCAAAATTTTGCTGTTGTGAAAGGAATGCTGCTATAGAGAACACAATTATTATGTATTCCACGTACAAGGTGCGCTGAATTTCCCAACGTTATTCAGAACATGCTGTTATAAGCGGTGCTGTTATGAAGAGACTCCACTGTAGGTCACATTCACACTAACAATACAGTGGACTCTCTCTCTCTCTATAACAACTCTCCTTATAACAACTTTTACTCTATAACAACTTTATTTTTCAGCCCTTCGTATATGCAGTGTACATATTAAATGTTCCGTGTAACAACTTTTCCATATAACAAGAATTTTTTCCTTTCCCTTCAGGGTTGTAACAGCGATAGTCCATTGTACTAGTTCACTAGTTCCGATAGCCAACAATTAAAACTAATCTCCCAGAATACGTAAAGTACTATTAGTTGCATTTATGACTTATTATAGTACGGGCTAAACTGTGAAGGCGAAATGAGAATTCGAGTACAGTAGAGTCTCTATATAGCAATTCTGAAGGGAAGGTAAAAAAATATTGTTAACTTATACTGAACAATACATATTGTGAGGGTTCATCGTAGCACACATGGTAGAGCAGAAGGCAATGACAATAAAATTAGAAACAGTAGCACAATAGCAGGATAAATACAAAATAAGCACAGACAAAACAGTATAAAATAAAACAAAGACATGGTAAAATGATGAAGTGAGACGGGAGCCAAACTCAAGGCGTTTATTATGCCCGAGCGGCAAGAACCGAATGAGGAGATTCTGTCTGAGCAAGCTCAGATCACACCGATCTCAAAATTAAGCCAATCATTTAAATTAAAATAGTAATAATGATGTCACCACGGCGACGTGGATGAGTATCATCCAACAATATGCACCTTACATGTACGAAGGGCTACAAAAATAATATTGTTACAGAGAATTGCTGTTATAAAGAGACTTGTAATATAGAGACTCCACTGTAGATGAAATGGTGGCACGTGGGATTTTGAGAGAATTGAAAATTGAGGGAATGTGTGATGCGCATAAAGTAAAACCTTGATAGAGATGGAACATTTACTCTTCAAACTTTATCTAACCAAAAAGAAACAAGTGCGAAAATCAAATGAAAGTCAGCGTTTCTTGTGGCTATCAGCGGGGACTTGCATGCGGAGAAAGGAGTTGCTCGCAGTGTTTACACGGGTGAGCAAGCGGGAGACGGAGAGAAATACAAAAGTAACGTCGGCGGAAATATTGTGGGTGAAGAGGTCAGGTTGAGAACGTGACGAGGTTCTGATGAAGGTGATCACAATTATTATTTTACAACGATCCATTAGAATAAGTGTTAACAGGAATAATACAAAATTATAATGAATGACCATGAATTGGATGACAAGTGAACACGTTGCAGGTATGCATATAATATATACAGTGGAGTCTCTATATAACAACTCTGAAGGGAAGAGCTAAAAATATTGCTGCAGAGAAAAGTTGTTATATAGAACATATAATATGTAGCCCATATGTACGAAGGGCGGAAAAAATAATGTTGTTATATTGAAAAGTTGTTATAAAGACACTTGTTATGAAGAGATTCCACTGTAGTTAGGAAGATACATCTGTACATATAGGTAAGCACCTGAATTATAAAAAGTAGAGAGAAATATGCATACACAAATACAAAATAATACACAAATATAATTAGTGGAGCGTTCCATAACCAACACAAAAGTATAGGGTCGAAACAGTACTTAAGGCGAATGTATGGAAATAGATGGACTTCGTGGGCGCGTACAATTGAACAGGCGAAAGGGTACCACCTTTTGTGGTAAAGAGTTAATGCATGGGCTGGACAAGGAGACCCCCGCCAAGAACAGTTAATTCTATCTATAAAATAAATTTTATCCAGATCAGACCAAAATTACGGAGGCTATGGCGGCTTTTCAAAAAAAAAAAAATTAAAGTTTTTAGAGAGATCAGAGATTTTAAATTTGTTTTTTGAAAAACCGCCATAACCTCCGTAATTTTGGTCCGATCTTGATGAAATTTGTTTTGCTGGATTCACAATACAATTTTGTATCAGAAACATGCATTTTCAAAAATAAAATAAAAAGACTAGATTTTTCGAAAATTTTGATTTTTTTTAACTTGGTGCAGGAAAATCGTCATCACTTACTGATTTCTTGTTTAATTTAAATATGGATTTTTTCCCAGATCGGCAATGAAATTCTGCTTAGTATTCACGCTTTTCCTGCTTTATGTGAGCAGAGAAACGGAACATTTTGATTTTTGAAGTCAGAAACAAAAATCTAGCTGGCCGAAAATCGCGTAAAACAGCCATAACTTTTGTAATTTTGGTCGGATTTGAAAACAAAATTTTTTTATGCATGCACAATAAAATTCTACATCAGATTTCTCCTATTACCATTTTGCAGCATTGCTAGATCAGGGGGCTAGGGGGGGTATAATCGTTACATAGTTGGCACCCTGTACACAAAAATAATAATGAATTTAGTTTGACCAAAAAGTAAACGATTTTATTTTTACAAAAGAGAGAATTGTGGCTTGTGTTCACGGTGTTAAAAATTAATTAATAAAAATATTTTGCTCACATATGATGCAAAAAATTTATTGTCATGTTTAAACAAAACAAGATTGGTTTTTAGTCATTTTTACAACAAATCTGGAAAATTCAGAATTTCTAAGCACAGCCACAGCGTAATGATCGATGACCAATTATAGAATACGTTACGCCTCACTTCCTGCGGCGGATCCCCCAAGCTGCATAATAGCAATGAACAACGTTAAGCTTTGTATAGCAATCTAGAAAGCCCAAAATACATGCAACCATTTAATTTCATTTATTTAGGGTCATGTATTTATTTATGCATTTTAATTTCATTTATTTAGGCTGTACAAGTGACGGAGAACTGTTACAGTCAACTCTCCCTACACCGACCGTCACTATAAAAGCACTTACTCTATAACCGCAGTGCTGAATCCCCCCTACAGCTTTACCATATAAAGTTCGCTCTCTATAAGAGCCCTCCCTATAACAGGAGTTACTCTATAACAGCAAGGTATTTTCTTCCCTTGGTTACATTCCTCTCACAATAACAACACTTTCTTCTTATAAGAGCATTAGCGCCTATGTCAGGCATCTTTTCACAACATTAACTTTTTCTCTATAACAGCACCGGAAATCTATACCAGCACAATTTTATTCTTATCTCACTAAAATGTAAATATTTAGGGCCAATTGTGTAAATATTGTTAGAATTTGGCAAATTATCAAAGCTAAGGCTGAAGATAATCTAAATTAATTACTTTTAATATTTTGTAACTAATTTTCTATACCAGCAGTTCGTTATAAGAGCACTTTTGCTGGTGCAGATAGGGTGCCCTTTATAACAGTACTCTCGCTATAGCAGCAGCAAAAAATGTTCGCCTCAAAAACTTTCTCCAATTGCTAACATAGAAATGTCTGCTCTCTATAACAGTTTTTCGCTATAACAAGCAAAATTTGATGCTTAATAGGGTGCTGTTATAGCGAGAGTCGACTGTATAGTGGAGTCTCTCCATAACAGCACCCCTTATAACAGCTTGTTCTTCATAACGTCATGAAATTCGCAGCACGTTGTACATATAATACATAGTAATTGTGTTCTCCATAACAGCATTCCTTTTATAGCAGCAAAATTTTGGGTTCCCTTGGATGCTGTTATAGAGAGGCTCCACTGTACAGTGTAGTCTCCATATAATAAGTCTCTTTATAACAACATTTATCTAAAACAATATTATTTTTCCAGCCCTTCGTACATGTAAGTTGCATATGTATTGTTCTGCATAACAAGTTTTCCCTATAACAATATTTTTTTACCTTCCCTTCAGAGTTGTTATATAGAGACCCTACTGTATTTTGAGGCACTCACCGAAACTAAAATTTGCTGGTTGAAATGACAAAAGTTTCCCACGGACACAACGGCAGGGTCCGATTTCAACATGTGGGCGAAACACTGGATCTAAGAAACGAAAAAGAATTGACGCACTACGTTACATCGATTCAGTGAATACTACAGATGTTATTTGTTTCGTCGATGTTTCGGTAACACGAGGAATGCATCGGGAAAGTTGAAAAAAATGTTTTAATTAATTTAGCAAAATTAAGCTTCTACTATACTTCCGCCCGACAATCCTTCAGGGTCTCATCGACACCTCCAGAATCCAGGTAAATCAGGTACTCAGCCAAGTTTGATTCCTGTTTTACAGAATACGCCATTACACGCCTACACTAATCATGTGAAAGATATACTTTGGTAAATAATTTCTACACATTCGTCTTACTTCGTCATACACGCCCTGCGCAAAAAGCACCTCAACGTAAAGCCGAGCACAAACCAGACTACAAAATCCGATGGTGCGGATCAAGTACATTGATTGCTCCGATGTCAATAACTCCTTGTGGGCGTAGAAAGTATACGTTATGTACAGTGCAGTGGACATGATGAAAACTGCTTGAAGAATTTGTAGAATAATCCAACCCGTAAAGCAAGATCCAGCTTCCTTGATTTGCTTCCGCAACATCAGCACAATTTTCTTCCAGCCAATCACATCACGCGCCGTCAGGGTCTCCTGGTCATGGTCTACGCAACGTTTAATGGCTGTATGAAGCTTCAAATTTGGCGCGGAAAATGAAAACAGAGGGAAAAACCAATTTTCAACAAACGAAAATTCAAAGTAATCACGCGGAATGGCAGACCACGGAGAAAAACAAAGTTTGCATTAATCTAAATGACCCACATTAAATCCTAAATAACGTAGTAAAAAATAATTATGAATGGTTACATTTTGGTAGGAAACTTGAAGAACCCGACACATGTGAATCATCTTTGCATCCTCCGTGGCGGGAACGACAAACATAATTATGGTGACCCACAGATAAAGAGCAAAGCCCCAAAATCCATCAACCTTAAAGGGAAGAAGGTTTGGTGAGAAACTGGTCAGGATCACGAATATGATGACTCCAACCACGTACAGACTTAAGCCAAATTTCAGTCCCGTATTGTTCATGTCAAATGATTGGGTTTTAAACTGGCTCCTGAATTCGTTCTCAAATTGATCCCAACGATTGAGCCAATGAACAAGGGTGGATGACTTCAAAAATGTCTCAATTTGTAGAAAGATGAAGCCTATTTGCTGGGCCGCCATTGTCAACTGATTAGATATCTCATGAGGCCGGAAATTGCTTCTCAACTGTATTCTACAACATACAGTATGAAGACATCATCCGTTTTGAATTAGCTTTGGCCACAGTGAAAATACTGTTTAAACAATCCTATCAATTTTGGTGCATATAAGTGTGTGCATAGGTACATACATATATGTGTATACGTATATATAACGATACGGTGAGGAATCATAATATGTAACCATCTCCACCGAGCGAAAAGTTGTCATCTCCATTTTTCTTGCGTGCTGTAAGCAGGGTAATTGCTCATCCGGGATCGTAAACCCGGGATTACGGATTCGGATTATGTGATCCGGGAATCCAAATCCAGCGGTAAAACAAATATACATTTAATCCCGTGGTCCCAGTTTTTAGAGATTTCGGAAAAATGAAATAATCCGTAATCCCGGAGCATTTTAACATGGGATTGCGGATTATTTATTTTTAGGTTCGATAGCGTATACATATACGTAATTTATACACGTAATTGACGTAATATAAATGCGTAATGCGATTTTTTGGAAGTATTTTGCTGTAACTTAGTATTGATAAATCTTGTCATTTGTATTTTGGGCTTGACTCAAAATACACCTGTATTTGGTAATTTGTAATTAAATACTTGAGGAGCAGCCTAATGTAATTGATAAGTACTGTAAAGATCTATTTCTGGCTCATGAAAAGGTCTTTACATATGTTAAAATGAGAAAGCAAAGTGCTAATGACAAGTC
>JAQGBT010005070.1:0-15074 GCA_034698585.1 Disparrhopalites patrizii
TTCTCTCTGTCTCTCTCTTTCTCTCTCTCTCTGTCTCTCTCTTTCTCTCTCTCGGTCTCTCTCTTTCTCTCTCTGTCTCTCTCTCTTTCCCTCCGCGACGGTATCGTCCCCATGAATAGAGTCTGTTTTAGTGCTTGACACATTTTACATAATAATAATAATTACTATTATCATCTCTCCAGTCAACGATTTGAATTCCAAGCAGCATTTTCCAGTATTTACTCATCATTTTCATATTAGCACGGCAGTAATTCGAGGGGGGAGAGTCCCAACAGTATTGTATACAGCCGGTCGTCTGGTATTATACTTATTTTAAGACACTCATTGTGTATGCCACAAGAGCACTATTATCAACAGTTTATGCTCACACGCCCCCATTCTCCTCTTGACAGTCTTTTAAAACTGCCCTGCTTATGCATCGTATTAACATACATTACGCGATGGGATCTTAAGTTAAACACGGCACTACTACTACCACTCTCACCCCTTTGAAATTAGCCTGTGGGAGCACTGGAACACGTGCAGGAGGACGGGGACGTGGGCTGGAGTCACAACTTTCTCCCCAAAGCCCAACCACACGTCCAAAAGGCACATCTGTCCAGTGGAAAAAACGAGACCTGTTTCTATTCCGACACAACTCACACGCTCGCCAAAGGTAGCTTCCCCATGCTCACACTATGAAAAGCCCGTGGCTTATTCCCTTGTCAAGACCATGTTGCTTTTGTTTTGCCAACTGTGCCTTGCATAATTCATTGGGGTTGGAAAAGGTGTAGTAGCCTTTTGTCTCTCCCGTGTATTAGCCAGTACTTTTTCCAGGGGATTAAATTTGTATCAATCTATATTTACGCCATGTCTTGTTCTCCTGTCAAAATTCCCTTCACTTTTAATGATTCTTCATTTACGGAGTTTCCCTCGGGGGCGGGAAGGCTAGTAAGTAACATTATTGTGCGTAGGCACTGAAAGCGGCCATGCCGGTAAGGACGACTAGGTTGAAACAATGTGTGTGTGGCATACATTAAAAAGTGCTTTTGCCAAACAGGAAAAAAATACGGCTGTTAATGTATCGAAAACTATGTAAAATGTGGATAATGATAGGAAAGGTGGATTCCTCTAGAGGAATCCTTCCCACTACAAGGTGAGAATCTCAGCAGTTTGACCACATCACTGGGCCATAAGCAATCAAAGTTAAATGTGCCCAATGGAGGTAAACCTTTTAAGGCGAGATTTTGGTGTTGGCGTGTGTTTAATGCCCAATTTTTCCCCGTGGACTTGCCTCCATAACAGCCACATGGATGTTTAACTGTAGAAATTCAGTCTTCAACTGACATTTTTTGTTTAAATCATCGTCAGAGCGAGATAGAGTGAGGGAGGAAGAGAGAGAGAGAAAGAAAAAGGGGGAAGATAACGTAATTAAATCTAGTGAATACATATGTCACTTGTCAAACAGTCGTACTATATAACCACCATGAAATGCAAGTATGGTTCCGACATATGGTAATTTACTCGGCTATATGAAAAACAACAGGTTTTGCCTTGAACAACCACCCTTCGAGATACATTTATGAAGGCTCGTACTTCTCCCACAGTAAATAATTTGTGTGACTTGTGGCTTCCTTTACCCATGCACACGTGGTGCCATTGCAATTTTCGAGTTGAATTACAGACAGGCAGACAGAGAGAAAAAAAGGAAATATGCCAGATTGAGGAAATTTAACCACCCGCAAACGTTTCGTGTGTTGAGGAATGTGTATGGAAATCATTTCACTGTTATGTCCAAATGGCAATTAAAAGAAATAAAAAAGTTGTTAATTTATATGAATTATTATTATTAAAGAGTCCCTCAAATCGTGCCTGACACCCACCAAAGCGCTTCCAATCCTCATAAATCTCCGGGGGCCGCTTGACCATAATGCACAATATGTCTTAGGCATCACGTTTCCTTCAAAACCAAGAAACGCAAGGCGTCAATCCCCGTAAAAACTTGGAAACTTGATCGTTCAAAACAAGTTCTGAGGGAGTTTTTATGGGAACCATTTTTACATACAATTTTACCCACTTGCTAATGCTTTAAATTCTAAGTTAAATGCAAAAGCTTCCTCCCAGCTGTAGAAATAAGATTTTATACAAGACATCTCTGCATTTGCCCTAGTCTTTTCATATCCCTTAGAATGGGCGAATATGGACTAAAAAGGACGTCATAAAATATAGCCCACCAGAACGGGCCGCCCTACAAAGACACGGAATTAAGACTCTTGCTCTTCCCCATACATCTTATCTAAAGGGGAGGGGAAGGGTTAAAAAGTCAAAGAGAGTAAAATCTGTTCTCCCCTCCAAATTCTGGAGTTCAGAAGATTTGACGTTGGAAACATTCAACTCGAAACCTTCCAAAAGTCCGTATAAATATTCGCGTGTGAAACTCCACTCAGAAGAGGACAAATGAGATAAAAGGGAAAATGTTGCTCCAGGGCCAATCTACTGGACAGGCAAATGTGGTGTTAAGGAAAACAAAAGAAGAAAATCACTCCCATTTCAAAAGGGAACAAGTTTGTCGGCCTCCGAGAGTGTCAGATGAGGTAGAAAAAAAAGGTGGCACGAGAAAAAAAACCAGGTTCTTCACAAAATAAAATTAACCCCGAAGGTCATAAAAATTGATGAACGGTAAATATGAAAGGTGTAGCAGAGAGTAAGTAAACCCTGCACCGAACGCTTGGGGTATTAATAAATAAAAGGTGGCATTTAAGATGCACATGTTATCATTTGCATGATTTAAACCCCTTCAAAGATGGAAGCCCTTCCTTGTGTCCAGGAGGGAGAGGGACCTCTTACTACATTTTTACGATGTGGACTCTTACAAGTACGTCATATGGCTTTTTATTGCCAAATAGTAAATACAACTTGATCTGAGCATTGTTATTAAATCAGAAAGTCTCATTTCTATGAGAGGAAATGCCGTGCATGGATTTTGGCATTTATGTGAACTTCCAGATATTGGGTATGCCGACCTTAACCTTAAAGATATGTAGCCCCCTGCTTTGGGTTTAAGTAGTACTATACACAGGGTGTCCGCTTCCATTAGTTAGTTTGCATGGTGGAATCATTACCAGGGATGCTGAATACCCCTAATAAACCCCTGCCAGCCCACGTGAAGACACTCTCCCAGCTCTCTTCACACACAAAATTACTTAAGATGAGTATGTAGCCCATGTTGTAGGTGCGGGTAAGGCAGATTAGTGAATTATTACCATACGTACGTCAATTCCAAGTCTTAACCCTTTCAAGGATAGGAAAAGACCTGAAGGAAGAGAAATCTGGGGAAGAAGATGATATGTATAGAGTAATACGGGCTGTGAGGCTCACAGGTGGCGGAGGCCACGAGCTGTGCATAAGTACCCAGAACATCCCCCGTGTGTGAATTTGACTCCCTCGTCGTAAAAAAAATCTTACTGTTGTAGTAATAATAATGGTGCAGAAGTGACTGCCATAAAAGAAGTGATTGCGAGGGGAGAAATATAATCTCTCAGGTATAAGAGAGGCATTAAAACAAGTGGGATTAAAAGATTTCCCCTGGTGAAACTCTGCACACACACACATACACTCTGCCTATTTGCGCTCAAACTATACGGACATGGAGCTGGAAGGGGGGAAAGTGGGAAGAAAAAAGGAGATACAAGTAGGAGCAAAAAAAACAGAAATCTTTACGGCTGTCTGCAATGCAACCAAAGAAGACAAGGAAGACGAATAGACAAGGAGGAGATGCAGTGAGTGGAATAAAAGGGAGAAAGAAAGGAGTCGCATCTCTCAGTATTCAATTCATGAAAGGAAGGTGATAAATCATGACAGCAAGGCGTATATATCCGCTATCCAAAGATTTCAAATTTGAAACTTTGAACGCTTCCAGTGTAAGACAAGGCGTGAGCTCCCAATCTATTCCTTGGCTCAAAAACCTTTAACTGGACTCGCACTCAATCCTTTAAAGTTTTCCACTCTTGTTTTTTTTAAACCAGACTCTCTTCCTCTATCTTTCTCCCTCTCTGTCTCTCTCTCTCTCTCTCAATCTCGTAGTGTGAAAAGAAGAGCTTACATATCTGGATTTCCCTTCCTCCTGGCAAGAATCACGGAGGAGGAGGAAGACGAAGAAGAATCGAAAGCTTTCGGATCTTTTTCTCTTGTACAAGTTTTCATTCCAGTCATGAACAGACTGTAGCTACTACACAACACACATTCTTATTGTTTCACTGCCTCATCCTCCATAACCTCCATGGGTATCCAGGAGTATCTACATACGGGGGAATATCACGGGAAGTTCCCTCTGTTAGTACTAATACTACAACGGATATTGTACCTCACCAAAAGTCGGGGACTACTTCCAACCCTCGAAACTCAAGTAAGTACTATGGACTGCACCCCCTTCACGTACAAGTGTCAGGTCGCCTCTTTGTTTCCTTGCACAACGGTATTTGGGACATGTGAGAGGGAAGACCACACGAGTTTTCAGACCATTGCAAAGAATACAGGGGAGAGAGACAGAGAGAGAGAGAGAGAGAGAGAGAATAAAAGCACTTTGAGGAGACACAAAGTCACAGTTGTTAATTGGTTACATTAGGACCAACTCTCAAATGGTTCACAAAGACTCACAAGTACTGAATCCGCACGTTTCTTCCATGCTAATTAACAACTTTCCAAGTCCTTCGCAACTTACGAAATCTTTTTTGTCTTCTTCCTCCGGACCTACGGAGTCACCCGGCTCTCGCACATCAGCTTCTGCTCCTCATTTCTCCCGTTAACGTACATATGATTACGCATTAATTATTACTATTCCCTTGTTCTTTCCATGTCGTTAAGATCTCCCTAGTCGACCTTCACTATACAGACATTTTTTTTCAGTTGTAGCGCAATCAAAATCCAAAAGGGATGTCTTTGCCAAGTTTCTTTGTCACCAAATGTGATTCATTTTGCTATGTCTTGCATGAACTTTGACATGTGACAAAAGAGAAAGCTGATAAAAAACGGGAAAATAGACCGCAGACGTTGAATTTGATCATAGATTTTGCTCCCCACAAGAGCATGAATACATCAAAGAATTGGGGTAGAATTAATGTATTTTTAAATTCATTTAAATAAACGAAGAGCAATTATTCTCGTGCCAAGATTAATTTCCTGCAATTTGGTATCCTGTCGTTCTATAATAACGTTTTGTTTCGACGTCAGTTCTGATCAGGCTTCAATTTCCGAGGGAGTGACACTTCATTAAGGTATAACTAATTTTTCCTCCACCGCAGCCTCCATTTGCAAGCACGGTTGCTCCACTTCAAAGCACGTCCCATTTGAGAGTGACATGGGAGATGGACGAGTTGGTTCAAGGACTAACTCGAGTGGATCGGCAAAGGGAAAGAGGAAGGAAGTAATGCATGGTGTTAAGGGAAAGGATACAGAGAGAAACCCGGTAAATCCGGGGATTTACAAATACTCCGCGGCCTAATCCTCTCTTATCACCTTTCTAGATTACATCCCGTGCTATTAGTCCTTTCCCCGTAATCACTTCAAATCCTCAGGGGAGGGGAATCACTGCTCTTGCCACCAATGCTGGAGCAAACCGACTAAGAAATACATGCATATGATAGGATTTGAATCCAAACAAAAACACCGAGTTCAAAGTCCGATGGTCCAGTAGCAATACAAAAATTCCAATGTTATGAATAGATTCAACTTGAATGTTAGTAACATCCGTTTTTAAACGGATTCGCCATTTACATGTATGTTCAAAGGGAAGCACAGAAGATGCTCATGATTTTTTTTTTTGAATTTTACTGGCCGAGATGAAAGAAAAAATGGAAATGCATCTTGTCCAAAGAATTTTAGGGGGTAGGATAGACATGAATTCCCAAAAGAGTTAAAGGGGGAAGGAATAAAATATTTTAGTGTCTACTTATGAACTGGTTTTAAACACCGACACCGTAGCAAAATACCGTGTCATACGAATTTGTGGAGTGAGTGCGGATGGCTTAGGTCATACTCTGTCTCTCTCTGTCGGCTGTCACCACTCAGGACATTACATGACCTTCTGTCCCCAGTGGTTTCAGGCGGCACCACATAAAAGAGGAGCATCATCTGCTGAGCAAATATAAAGCAAAAAAGAAGCACCCATTTCCTTCCACTGCACATCTCCGTCAACTTTAACGCTCGATAAACTCATTCCCAGCCAACATTACTGGCGAAATGAATTTTTTTTTTTGGAGTTGTACAATTTTTGGAGGAGGTACCACAGCCATATTTCTTTTATTGTTCAAGAGTCCGATTGAAGTCAGATTTTTACATCTGTTCTTTCCAAATACTTCCTTCTCTTTCAGTCACATTTTTATACAAGGTTCTTTGAAAGGTGAAAACTTTTGGTGGAAATGTGTTTGCAAAAGACTAGCAAGATGTATCAAAACGGGAAACAATGTGGTTTATATTTTAAAAACGTTGATGCTTTCATGCGAAAAGTGGTCTTCTATTTTTCTAAATGATGTCCGGGCAGGGTTTTCCTGTGTGTAAAAGGAGGAAGGAGAGTGACAGAGGAAGAATGCCTGCAATAATTTATGTCCCACGCACAAAGGAAGATTCACAATTAAAAATGCGGGATTAATTCCGTGGCGTTGAGTAAGCCCCATGCATAGAAGCGGGACTGACTCCGATTTTTGGCGGGCAATTCACCCCACGCCGTCCAAGAATATGGAGGAAATGTAGGGAAACTTGGGGCCATAATGCCTTAAACCTTCCTTCCTGACTATTATTATGATGGTATTAAAGAGTGTGAGAACTCCCTGTAATAACATTCTGCACATGCAAAACAGCAAAACTTATTCTCCGACTTTTGTTTCTATTTTCGTGCCTTTGTATCATTGTCCTTGAGCTCCCTGTGAAAACAGAGAATTCAAAGAAATTGAAATTATGCTGCGCTACTCACTCAATTGCTTCTTCTTGCACAGCCAAATAGCTAGTCGCTTGGAGTATTCTTCAATGATAAAAATAGCATTCTAAACAGGTTCTTCTCTCCCCGTGGCGTCCACAATGAAAAGTGAAGAACTCGAGGAGGTGATGAAGACAAATGTCGGATGGGGAAAAAAAAAAGAAATGGAAGAATATTATTAATTGTCACGGGTGATTAGGCAGAGATGCACCGTACCGTCGTGGACGGGCATGTAAATCACATTTATTTACGCTGGCATCCCGAGATGTGATCACATCTTACCGCTCATTTCAGAGGGAAAGAAACGTGCATATGCACACTCAACTCTTTTCCTTGACACCGTAAGTTAGGCTCCAAACAGAAGAGAGCAGATTAGATGTTCTGTTCCTGGAGGAGATGTACTATATAACTCATTGGAGATGGGGAAGAACGGCGAGATGCTTAACTCTTCGAGTATCTGTCTTAAAGATACGCTCTGGTCCAGGGTGGAACGTGGATAAAAAAGAGTGAGAGAGAAAAAAAAAAGAGTTGAGAAGACAAAAGGTATAAATGAAATGAGAAGGAGAGTCACAACTTTTCCTGGGCAAAGGACAGGGACATATTCTGACTTGAAGCAACTTGACATCAGAGTAGGACGCACATGGAAAACCCAACACTTGTCTTGTCTCTCTCTTCTCTCTCTCTCCTCTCTCTCTCTTCTATCTCTCTCTCTCTCTCTCTCTCTTCTATATCTCTCTCTCTTTCCTCTAGCTCTCTTCTCTCTCTCTCTCTTCTTCATTCCCTCGCCTATCTCTTTACTCTTCTTCTGACTTTTGAACATCTTTGTTCAGTACAGGAACTTGAATGTTTTTTTTCGCCCAGTCCCAAAGGCAAAGAAGTACCAATAATTCTTGGCGATTTATTTTATCTTCTTCCACTCACGTTCTTCTACGTCTGTAGTAGTATACCGTATAAGATCCCACTGTTATATGGTTCCACTTTTTCCTCCTTCGTCCTGCAATTAAGAAGGCCAGTAGTTTTTCAGGCCGTTGCTTCCACAGTGTCGTACGATGGGAAAAAGAAGGAGAATAGAAGCAGAGAGGATAAAGTAAAAGGATAGAGAGGAGTGAGAAAGATTTTGAGAGAGAGAGAGAGAATAGAAAGATTTCAAGAGAAAGAGAGAGAGAAGAGAAAGATTTACAGAGAGAGAGAAGAGAAAGATTTACAGAGAGAGAGAAGAGAAAGATTTACAGAGAGAGAAAGAACGAGAGATGAGAAGGAGAGAGAGAAATAAAGAGAGTGAAGAGGAAGAAAGAGGAAGAAGAGAGAAAGGAATAGAGTAAAGAGGAAGAAAGAGGAGAAAGAGAAAAAGGAAGAGAGTGAAGAGGGAGAAAGAGCTAGAGAGAGAAAGAAAGAGGAGAAAGAGAGAAGGGAGAGACAAAGAGATACAGAAGGAGAGGAAGAAGTGAGAGTGAAATTCGTAAAATCCAATACATGATCGAGGAATTATATATCCGTTCATTGGGACATCCACTTGACGTGCTTGTACATACTCCATTGCAGTATATTTCTCTATGATTACCAGCAGTATTGTAGTGTGTAATATTATTATTCTCAGTCATGCACACAAAGGATATTTAATCTGCTTCTTTGAGAAAATACGTGAGAAAAATGTGAAGTGAGGAGAGATAAAATGCAGTCGTTGCAGTGGATATCAGTTTATCCTTCTGTATTAGTTTTTTTTGCCCTCCTCTTTTGACTCTTCAATCCCTTGATCTCCCGTTTTTTCCCCATTCTCCTCCTGGTATTAAACTACTGATTAAGATGTAAGACATGGTTTTTCCCCCCGCTGAATCCCAAAAATTTATTAGCGAGATTGTATTTCTACAGATACAAATGGGGATCAAAGTTCCCAAATTCCAGTTTTAATCATTTGCTCATTATAATGGTTGTCCCACTCAAATCCCTGTTATATTTGATCGGGAATTTGTGGTTAAATCCCGGGTTATGAGCGAGCCGGAGTTGTAAAGCGGCTAAATGGTGAGACGACTCTCCAACGATTATCCATCTAACATTCGTCCTAGCTCTCATTGTCATTAGGGGGATCCTGAAAGGTAGAGGGTGAAGGGAACCTCGGGAAAAGTAGGAACAGATGGAGTTTGGGTCAACAATAACCAATCGATGATTTTCAAAGCTTTTCAAAGAGCCACTCCTGCTACAATGGAGTGTTTGGACCCCCACACACATACATACAAAACACTTCTACACTCCGTGTGGGTATCGGCTTTCTCTTTACCAAACTTTGTCGAGTACTTCAATGACTTTCCACGGACAGAGGAGTACACACAAGGTTCGGCAAAGAAGTCCACATGTGATTTGGACGAACGCGTAAAAGAGGAGATATAAAGTGTTTGTTCTAACGAACAGGACTGAGAGCTAGAGAAGGGATAGTTCCCTCTTCAAAATCCTCCACTATTTACTACTCTCTCTCTCTCTCTCTTTGGCTCCTTGTTCACTCTCCTGTACACTCTAAGTGAGTATTGACTACCAGTGAAGCGGAAAAAAGGGAAGTACTACTACTAAGGTCGGATATTGGAGAGGTCCCTTTTTATTGCCACAGTATAAATGGCAGTCCTTTGGTGGTGCCTAAACGGGCTTTTCCACTACTACTACATTCGGAGATAAGGGTAGATAAAAGCTGGAGGGGGGAACAATGGAAGATATCAATTAGACACATGCTTGGAAATTAGTGGGTTCGAGGAAATATAGTATATAGATTAGCCAGATTAAAACCCTCATTATCTTTCCCGGCCCTTTTCATGTTAATTGTCTAAAGTGCTGGAAATTTAAAGGAGGATAATGGGGGTAAGGGAAAACTAGGAAATACTATAAAACTCTTCTGGGGCTGAAAGGAATGCAACGACCTTTAATCAACATGGAAAATCTTCTTGTACATCCCCAATGCCGTCAGGGACTCATCTGAATTTCGAAATGTCCTCCTGCATCTTCAGGGAGGAAGATGGACTAAATACAGTCCAGGTTAAAAAAAACAACGAAGGGAATGCCTTCAGCTGGTCAGGACGTCATTTAGAATTACTTAATAAAGGCCCTTGTTGCTTAATAACTGACGGTGTAACCCAAGAAAGACACACAGAGAAACTCTTTAACTGCCCCGTTACGTATAGAGTTCCTGTTTTTTTCTTAAAAGAAGAAGCAATTCAATTTTTAGGCAAGAACCGGTGTCCACCTTATCTTTAGGGTTGTGAAGACTTTGGAATATCTTAAACAGATGAGATCATCCTCATTGTCCCGAGGTGCTGGCACAACCCTGGAATTCTTTTACAAGCTTTGAAACATGTATAAATACCCTGTCCAGAATAGGTACAAAAAATTTTTTTGGGATGAGGCACAGGTTGAGGTTGAGCATTTGTGATTAGAGTCCTTTTTCACCCATGCATACCCCACCATTCACTCGAGCCATTCAAATCCTTTACAATTATATGTATGTATACCTTTTATCACACACATATACCTACGTGGTGCGTTCGGAGATGAGGCTATAATGAGGGAAGATCCATAGAGAATGACCCTTTGCATGACTCTGGGAGAGAGAGATAGAGAGAGAGAGAGAAGAGTGAAGGAGAGTGAATATTTGTACACGAAAGCCAAGAGACCACAATGGACAGGATGGGAAGAATCAAATGGGCGACAGCCTGGGTGAGATTGGAAAGGTTTAAAAGCCTTCAGCCTGCATTTAGTTGTGGTGGCTGGACTCACTCATTGCCAGTGATGGCGATGGAAACATGAATCTCCTCTCCTTCGTCTACCTCTGTATCACCTATTATAATTCACACCTTCCTCCTCCTCATCACTTCTCTTCCTCAGAGGAGGAACCATCATCATGTCCCCTTCCTCTCCTTAATTTCATAATGTAAAAAAGTCCCAGCAGGCTTGGGTGCAAAGTACAAGTTGATGGAGATGGATCCGTCTGGGAGAGCATGATATGGTGTGGGGTGATAAAATGATTGGCAAAAAAACACCTTCACACCATACCCACAAAGAAGGAACTTAAGGGAGGATGTTGTGGTGAGACATTAAGAATGTACGTGCTGAATATCTTCCAGGGAGCAACACGCTGTTAAGGTGGCTAACAATAAAAAGTCAATATTAATAGCCACGGTCTTATTATCAGGTAAGTTCATCATCTTAGTCGATATGTATCGTCATCAGACCGACAAAGAAAAGGAAGGGTCTTTTCCACACATTATATTACACCGTACACACCGACGTCTATACAAGTATGGAGCTGGTGGCGCGTGTAAGTACAAAACATAAAATTAAACGCTTCATTGGAGCTGAGAAGGAGAGAAAAAAGGGCTTGGGATGATAAGTACAGGAGAAACGAAATAAAAGGCGGAAATGAGGGTACGTTAGATTATAGTTGTAACTTGGGATTGTGAATAAGCACGTCGGAGTTAACTACATCTCTCTAATGACGTCCCGGATGACTTCTTGACAATGGACGACCATTAGCATTTCCCGAATTCCATGGAAACTACACACTCATTTTACAATCTTCGCTACTGTAAATCTTGAGATATCTCCGCGAAATGACACTGGTGTGCGGATGAATAACAAAGGGAGGTCCGCAAACCATTTTAGATTTACCATATTAGCTGGTAGACTCATGTACTTAATGACAAGATTGGACGTCCAATATGTAGGTAAATACTGCTAGTATGGACGCGTGTAAACCTTGGCATGCCAATTCGTCTGGAAGGCGATGGAGTGAGACAAAGGCTTCTCAAAGAAAGAGTGGCATTAAAGATAGAAAACTCGGCAGTAACAGTATATATGTGCTCCCACACAGCCCGAAGGCGAGGAAGATCTTTACAAACAACAAACACATGTAGAATGAAGTAACTTTTAACTAGTTTTATTTTAGTGCTCTTACCACTATCTTTTTTATTATTGGTTGGGTCTCGACGGACAGCCGCCGGCTTTGACTTGCTTAACCACTCTTTATCTCTATCAGCACCAGTCACCACCAGCACGACCGACGGCTTCCTCCCACCGTAAAACCACGGACGATTATCCAGCCACCTTGTGTAGAGCACTATTCTCCCCACATTCCAGAACCACCGGAATTTTCAAGTGCCATTTCAAGTCCCATTTTTCATTTTCTTTTCTTCCCATCCATGTGCCTTTGGTTATGTGCAACACATGCGGATTATGGAGATCCAGACACATTTAATGGTGTCAATAAAACGTCGACAAGAAAAGCAGTCCGAACACAGGTAAGTCTTTGGGGCGGGATTCCGAGGCTATGAATACTTTTTCAGCCAGGCAAAGCCAGATTGCACAATCTGATTTCTGCCTAGAACGGCCATTTGTGGGATATCCGCTTATTTAATTAAGTAAAAACCCAATCTTTAAAACCTGGTTAACTCTTTCTAACGTGGGCTTACAGGACATTGGTAAAGGTGATTAATTTAGCTCTTTGATTCTCTAGTGCGTTTTGTGCTATTTTTAACCTAATCTAATTTGTAGCCACTGAACCAACTCCTGCCTTAAACTTGAACGTACTACTTGGGAAAATGTCAACCTAAAGCTAATTTGGCTTGTCGACCTTGAGGTGTTTTGAAATGAAATTATTATAAATGGTTGTATTCAGGGGCTGTCTTCAAAGGGTGCGGATTCCCTTCAATTTTCAGACCGAAATGATAATTACAGATGCGGAGTCTATTCTTGATTCCTTCAGGTATGAAGTTGACGATGGATCATCAGGATTATCCCAAACAAAACCCATGTCTGTCTGGGGACTATCTTTTGGATGGATGCACGAGGAATCCCAAACCTGGGTTCTCCTTATAGTTTCTCTTTGGAAAAAAATCAAGCTTCAGAAATGTGTCTCATGAAATGAATGTAACACTGCATTTCAATTTAGAATTGGGAAGAGAACTGTTAATTCTGTAACGGATTCGGCGGAATTATGTAAGGCACGGACGGGCCCTCAACGTGCTCCCAAAGGCGGGTAAGACACACAATCGATTCCTTCAAAACCACAAGTTTAGCAGGAGAAACTTGCTTATGTATGCATGCTTATGCAGGAGCAACATTCGTTATTGAGAGCTATGTATCACAAATAGGAGCTGTGCAGAAGGCAGTTGAAAAGAGAAAGAGAGAGAGAGACAGAGAGAGAGCGAGAGAGAGAGAGAGAGCGAGAAACTTCTTTCTCTCACGTCATTTCCCATTGACGACGAGGCTCGAATAGCTCCAGGTTCTAAAAATCAAAGGCATCTCCCTCCTGCCCTCATATCATGACTGCGTGCCGAAGGTGTTGTGATTTAAATAGTAATTTATGGTCTTTCCAAGTATTTTTGGAATGAATGAATAACTATTTTTAAATTGCCTCAGCACAAAATAGGGAGTTTTGCTTGCCTCTCGGGTATATAAAACAAAAAAAAAAACAAGAAGATCATGGGGAGCAACAGCAATATCACTGTCAAGTTTTTTTTTTTGAGGGTCTATATCCTCTTCATTTTGTCTGTTTTTCTTTTGCTCTCTGTATTTTTGCTTTTCCCTCATAAAAACACGTGAGTGAATGAACCATCACAGTTTTTTAGGGAAAAAATTTGTTTCTGTTAATTTGGTGCTATGGGCTTGGTTGAAGATCTAACTTTGGGTAGAATTTGATTATACAGTCCGTCGTCAGAGTGAAGGGAATTCTGACAATAATAGTTACACAAGCTTACTGTGGATTCTGTACAGTAATCATAATAATATACTACACCCAATGGAAATGATTCCCTCGTGTACGACGTTTCTCTCTTTCTTTCTTTCTCTCTCTCTCTCTCGCTTAGGCTCTTCCGTGTACAAGAGGCGTAAGTCCGAGTCCTTGTTAAAATCTCCACATGGATTAAAGCCCCTTCTCACTTAAATGCTCAGAATTTTAAGCCCCGGACGTGTAGGGATGAGAAGAGAGACCGATCCCCCTTATAAATAATGAATTGAGACATGCTTTTACACTGTTAATTCTAGGTTACTCTCCCTTCTCTCCTTTTTTTTTTTACTAGACAACCACAGAGACTTTTTAACTCTCCCCTTCCCATGGAATTTTACCCTCAACAGAGTTTTGTAAAAGAAAATCTTTCTCTTGCACTCTCTCCCTATGGCTGGCCTTACAATCAGTGTACTTTGTGAATTGGTACTTGCTCATCCTTTTTTTTCTTTCTCTACAAAAAAACACGAAAGACTATGGAAACTGGGGTCCATTAAGCCCATAATCGATAGACCCCTTGTAAAATATACGACTCTATACGTACATGTACACTGTAGGCCTGTAGGAGCGGGGATAAATGCCACTGGTGTAATCGATAAATGGCAAAAGTAGAGGGGGAGACACATGCATACATACATACAAATACGGAAGGGAATTTATACTCGAATATGAATTTTGGAGATCCATCCGCGGCATCACCAGAGATAAAGATAGAACGATGGAAAAAGAGAGAGGAGAAGAGCCATAGGAATGGAGAGACAGTGGGAGAGACAAGAGAGGGTGACAGGAATGTTGAGGATGGAAGAGTGAAAAACTACGAGAGTGAGAAAGAGAGCAAGAGAGAGTGCAGCATGAATGAAGAGAGAGAGAGAGCAAAAAAGGCAGGGGGACAGACAAGAGACTGAGAGGCAGAGAGAGAGACAGATACGTGAATAGAAAGAGACGGGGAGGCAGAGTGAGTGAGTGAGAGCGAGACGATGAGAGAGAGAGACAAAAACCGGAGACACAGCGGGAATGAGTGTTCAAATGGCAGAGACCGAAAGAGAGAAGAAGAGAGCGAGAGAGGAAACAGAGGAAGAGAGAGAAAGAGAGAGATGAAGAAAGAGGATGAGAGAGTAAGAGAGGCATGAAGAAAGAGGATGAGAGAGAAAAAGAGAGATGTAGAAAGAGGATGAGAGGAAAACAGAGAGATGAAGAGTAAGAAAGAGAGGAAAATAGAGAGAGAAGGAATGCGAGAGAGGAAGAGAAAGGAAGAGAAAGGAAGAGATTGAGGAAGAGAGAGAGACAGAGAGAAAGGAAGAGATTGAGGAAGAGAGAGAGACAGAGAGAAAGGAAGAGATTGAGGAAGAGAGAGAGACAGAGAGA
>JAQGBT010005071.1:0-15073 GCA_034698585.1 Disparrhopalites patrizii
CTCCCTCTCTCTCTCCCTCTCTCTCTCCCTCTCTCTCTCCCTCTCTCTCTCCCTCCCTCTCTGTCTCGCTCTCTCTATGACGTCCTTCACACTCACGTGGATCCCCACGGAAAACTCCCATTCTTTGTATGGACCTCCCCACTCATGACACATGACCCCCTTTACGACACCCGGCCCAAGACGACCAATGCAACTCTTATCGTCTCTGTACACACTCTTTTGAAGGCGGGAAAGACAGGGAGAATGTAGCCGTCAGGACCCAGATGTTGCTCCAGAAGGGATAGAGAGAGTAGTAAAAATAAATAAAAGGAAACTCCGACCTGTCTCACTAAGCGAAAGGTAGGAGGAAAAAGTCTTATAGAGAGTGATACAGAGAAATTGACAATCTCTATACGTATATCTATAGGACGTAAGTATGTATGTGTTTAAGACACGAAAAAAAAATGAAGGGACTTACCCGTACGGAAATTGACAGCAATGTCAACGAGGAAGATAGTATCTGAAAGGCAATTGAACGCAATCCATCGGATGCTGAGATCATCTCTGAAGAAGGAGATGGCCACCGGAAGTATTATTAGATTCGCTACGAGTAGTAGTAACATACATAGATCCCAGTAGAACCTAAGGGAGACAAGAAAAGATCAGACAAAAATCATCATTAATCCTTCCAAATAAAACAAATCTCATTTATACTCAAGTATGTTTTTGTAATTATATGAAACACCCTGTATAACAATGACAATCGGAGCCAATAATTTATTTCTCCAAGGCGATATATAGGAGCTTTCTTATGACATTTTTCACCGCTAATCTCTTATTTCCACCTTTGCCCTTAATGTCACCTGGCCTAATGATGTTGTTGATATCTCATTTACCGGGAAATCTCATTTACCGACGTCATATCCTCCCGGCAATACCGGGAATTGAATTGAACGGAAGAGAAAGATTTCAGTTGATGCATGATCCAAATCTGTTTGGAAACTCCTTCAGATCTGCCTTTAACGGAAGGATGAACATAATTTCTTATCATGGAAAGGCAAGTAGTGCAGAAAAAAAGAAGAATAAAAAAAGTTCAATGACAACCCAGGGAAATCGAGGCTCGAGGTCCTTGTTGTGACAATTGGGAGTAAGAGACAGTGCTAAGGGGGAGCGTAAAAGAATCAAGCAGAGCTATCCCGCACCTCGGTAATAAATCCAAGTCTAATTCCTATCCTTTAAATAAATCCTCATTGACGTCATCGTCAAAAACCAGACTGGTGAGGCGGAGGGGGACGGGAAGACTGGGAGGAAGCTCCAAGATAAAAAAAAATACAAGGGGAAGGAAACTTTTACCACGCTTTTAGACGTAACGTCCAAAGGGTGGCTTTATATCTCTTGTACCCTTCCCAAGATCCTCAAAGAAAGGGGGGTGCAAAATACATTGTTTCCCAATCTCCCACACGGTTTCTTTGCCCATTTTTTGGGGGGATTCGGAGACGACGGGACATGTGTTTCAGACCACCCTTAATGTACAAAGGGGTGGAGGGAGGGAAGGCTGAGATGGAGAAAGCTTGAGAGTGAATGAGAGAGAGAGAAAGGAAAAGGAATGCCAGCATTTTTACTTGTCATCAAAGCGGAGAAAGTTCGGGCGAACCTACGCCCATTGCTTTTCTCCGCTTTATCCCTCTCAATATATACATTTTTCTCTCGTTCATTCTGCTTTTTTCTCATTGTCTCTCCATCAAGTTTCTCTCACTTTCTCTCTATATTTTTTCTCATTGTCTCTCCATCAAGTTTTCTCTCACGTTCTCTCTATATTTTTTCACTCCAATTTTCTCTCACTTTCTCTCTGTATGTTTTCATTCTAATTTTCTCTCACTTTCTCTTTGTATCGGTTCCCTCCAATTTTTTCTCACTTTCTCTTTGTATTTTTTTACTCCAATTTTCTTTCACTTTCTCGCTGTATCTGCTCCCCTCAGTTTTCTTTCACGTTCTCTCGGTATCGTTTCACTCTCTCGCATCCTTTCATTCGCCCTCAACCTTTTAATTTGCCTCCCAATCCCTAATTACATCCCCGTTTTTCTGTCCGATCTGTCCCCCTTCTCCTTTTTTCTCATAATTATCTCTGTCTGTCATAACTTCTCTTTGTCTATACTTTCTTCTGTTCTGTTCTTTGTTTCTCTCTCTTTCTATTCCCTCTTCTTTTCCCATTCTTTTCTATTTTTAATCCTGCCTCAGCCTCTCAAATTTCTTCCATTGTGTCTCCCTTTCTACGTAATTTAGTATCGATCAGTCTTTCATCCACTTCTATTTTCTCTGTCTCGCTTCCACAACCGCACATGTACTCTCTTTGCCTCCTCATAAAGACATTTGCTTTGTACATCCTAATCCACGGATTAGTAAAGCGTACAGAGACCCCGGAAAAGAGACAAGGAAAGGTAGTGGAAGGAACAAGAAATCGTGAAGGAAGTTGACATGTGGAATTCCAACCTTTAAATTCATGCTCCGGTGAGATCAAAGCATATTTCCGAGAATGAACTTTTGTGAACTAGAGCAGGTGAACCAGGAGAGTAAAGATGGAGGAGGATGAAGATGAGGCCACTGTCATTGGCATACTGACTGACGGGCCACCTCATTTCTCCTCCAATCAACTCGAACAAGTAGAAAAAAAAAGATGAAACTTGTGTCTATCCAAAATAAACTCCGTATTTCCTTTCTCCTCCTCCGAAACCTGTCAGCCCCGTCCAACCGCTTTTGTTTCCGCTCCGCGCTTTCCTCCCCTAAATCTCTAATTTCTCTTTGGAAATACCAAAAATGGCACTGGAGACAGTGTCAATCCCGGATGAAATTGCCTTGAAAGCCCCAAAAGTGGTTCTTTCTATCCAAGTAACTCCATTTCACCCATCCAGAATCTCACCGTCTATGGCTTCCCTCTAACGCCCACTCCATTTCGCCGGGGCCCAACCAAGTGATATTTTATTCTCCCTATAAAACAAATCTCCAACTGAACCAGCCCATGTTTTTGGTTCAAATTTGAATTTAATATTCTAGAATATTTCATATTCTGGCTATAAAAACAATACAAAAATCTAGCCCACAAGAATACAAAAAATTATTTCAATTCTTTCTTAAAATTTATGTTTGCAAAATCCAGCTTACAGACATTTCTTGCAGTATGGAAGGACATTATAAAACAAATGTAAAGGAGACAACGTCCACATTTGGGAGAGAGACATTTTCTTCGGATTTTATCCTAAAACGTACGCGGGGTGAAAGTGCAAGGTCAAGTTGAATGAGAGATTGACGAAGGACTTTTTAAAAGCAGATAGAAAGAGAGAGAGAGAGAGAGAGAATAAAACAAGAATCAGAGATTGAACGGGAAAGTGCGGGAGACAAACAAACAAAAAAAGTAGCGGAATGAGACAACGAGATGCCATGGGAGAAAGGGAAAGAAGGGGTAAAGGAGGATCATGAAGAGGCGGAGGAGGGGAAACAAAAGAAAGTGGAATAATAAGGAGAGAGAGAAAGTAGAAAGTAAGGTGGAAGAAAGGGAGGAAAATCAAGAGAGAGAGAGAGAGAGATCTAGTGAAGAAGAGGGCGGGCGTAGCAAGTGGCAAGCTTTTAGCGAAATGAACCATGAGATTTACGAGAAAGATAAACTATAGATGCTTGCTATCATACTTGGTACATCCATAATTTTTCCTTTGGCATAGCCCGTGCAATCTCCTACTTTCTTCCACTCACTCCACAATCATTTTACATGTTCGAAAAAATTTCATTCCTCTCCGCCTCCCTCTTTTCTCTCTCTTTCTCTCTCTCTCGCCTTGTCTCTCCCGCTGGCTATCTCTTTCTCTCTGGCTCTCTCTTTCTCTGATTCTCTCTCTCTCTCGCTCTCTCTTTTGCTTTCTCTAGTTCAACCCACACTTTCACTCACTTCCTCTGTCTCTCTCCCATTCCCTGTCTCTCCTTCCACCCTCTCTCTCTCCCTCCCTCCCTCCACGCCTTCTCAAGAGGATTGAAGACGCGGGAATTTATTCCGGAGAAAAATTTATTTTTTTATAGGGAAAGTTAGGTGAAGGTATGAGTCACAGAGTTTGCATACATTGCCCATGCAAATCTAAGAAACTCATCTCATTCCATACATTTTTTATGTTTCACTTGGACATCACTTCTTTATGCAGGCAATGGGGGAGAGTGAGGAGGAGGAGGAGAAGGAGGAGACGGCAAGAGTCAAACACTAAAATTGCACCACCGTTACCTGGAGACTTTCAAGGGAGAGGCGGGAAGGGAGGGAAACGCGTTCTCCATTCAAAACTTGTTGAGAATTATTAATCATCATGAATTTTTCCCCTCCCTCCTTTATTACTTTTCCTCAGGAACTGCAAATCAAAAGGGAAAAAAATGCAGGGCGTACCTACTTTTCATCTCTGACTTTCTCTTCTGCTATTCATTTCTCTCTCTCTCTCTTTTCTTCTGTTTCACTCTTGCTATCTTACTCTCTCTCTTTTCCTGTCATTCTCTTTCTTTCTGTTTTCCTCTCTCTCTTTCTTGATCGTCAATGTACATGTTTTCCAAGAACTTCGTGAGAAACAAAGAATGTAGCTATGGGACTTACCCAAATTTTGAGGACAAATTCGCAAAAACATATGGAATGGAGAAAGAATGTAGATTCGGATGCATAAGAGAGACATTTAGAGAGAAAATGCAGAGACATGAGCAAGGGAAAAAGTGAAGACGCCGACCTTTAAATTATTATGTCTCTCCGAGTCTCGCTTCGTCCCTGTGAGACTAGGCGGGCAGAGCCTTGGTTGAATGTCCTAAATATGTGTCTTGCCCTTATTTTCAGAAATTTATTGACACAAGAAAGGTCTCATTTTTCCAAATCCTGACTCTGTTTAGATTTCTCGGTAGAATTGTAAGCCATGATTTTTCATTGTCTCAATAAAGGAGTCGGAAATGGTTATTATAACAACTACACACTACATCCGTTTTTCCATCCGTGAAAGGGAATCGCCTCAGGAATGCGAAACGAGTTTTTGGAGAAGTTTAAGTGTGAGAACGTGACATTTTGTACATTTGAAATAGGAGCAATCCCTATAGCAATTCCATGGGAAAAAATTAATTAGAGAAGGAACAATCAGAGGGAATTAATAAAATTCTTGCAAATCCGGAATTAAAAATATCCTCACGACTTTTCCTTTAGAACGGAATTACGTATCAGCATTTATGCGCATACATATGTCGTAAATCCGTCATTTAATTAGAGGAATCAAGGGCGATTGACCGTTGCAGACATAATGCAGAGGAAAGAACAAAAAAAATTATTGAATACAAAAAAAAATGTCGCATCTTTCAACTGAACAAGAAATATCAGCCAAATGGAACCTATGCCATTTCTTAGGTATTGGAAAATACTCTAAAAATGGGAACAAAAGTAAATAAGTGCAGCAGCAAGAATACAAAAGACCTTCCAAGACAAGAACTTGGAGAAATAAAAATAAATCACGGTATTTGAAAATCTCCCACGTGTCCCATCGGAAGTGCAAGTTGTTCCTGCAATCCCATTCAGAAATGTCATTCAGTACATCGACAGCATCTTCACCAAGTCATGACAAATAAAAATCGTAAAAACAAGGTCAAGGTCCCTTTTCCGATGATTCCTTGCCCCAGTGATATGTAAGTAATCAACTGGAGACAAATAAAAACTGTTGTCACTTGCCCCCTCACCTACCATTCACATTTCAAACATATTTCGATCGTTCCTCCACTCAATTGCGGAAACGGGAGCGATATAATCCAGGAAAAGGAAAATAGAGACAGACAAAGGAGGAAGAGCACTAGATACAAAATTATCGATAGATAAATGGTAAACTGGGACAAAAAGAGACAGAAGAGAAAAGGGAGAAATTCCCGAAGAATGTGAAATAGATACCCGAGAATTGTGCTTTAAAATTATTGCATGTGAATTGGAAATATAGTTAGAAGAAAAACAGTATTGACGCTAGCGCATTGCGCATTGAGAGAAATAAATTGACAAAGCAAGAGAGATGAGGCAAACAAATATGGACGATAAAAACATTGAGGTACCACATAAGACGGGGAAGTGGAGAAAGACAAAAAAGCTGGAGGCTATGACAATATGACAAAGAAAAGTGCAAATAAGGAGAGACAGAGGCAAGAAAAGAAAGATAAACTTACTGAAATGATGATAAAGAGACAATTGCGCGGGGTAACGAGGAAAAGACAGGAAAAACGGAGAGAAAATAAAAGCAGAAATTTCAAAATAGAAAAAAGGAAATAGAGGTAGAAATAGAAATTAAATAAAATACACGTAGAAATATAAATAAAGCAAAACGCACTTAAAAATATAAATAAAACCAAATACACGTAGAAATACAAATAAAACAAATTACACGTAGAAATACAAATAAAACGAAATACACATGGAAATACAAATAAAACAAACTACACGTAGAAATAGAAATAAAAGAAATTAGAATAAAAAATACAATTTAAATATGGGGGAAATATTAAACACGACAAATAGACAAGAACAATACAGAGAGTGAAATATACATATAAGTGTGATGGAGAGAAAAGATGCATACTAAAATTAACAAAAAGTGGAGAAGAAATCAAAACGCAAAAGGTCGAGACGAAAGACAGGAACAAGTAAAAAAACAGAAAAAAATAAGAAAGAGGAAAAATCAATGAGAATGGCGAAAAACGGAAACAAATAGGAGAAACAATATAAAATAAAAGGATAAAAACCCGAAGGCAGGCCAAAGAATAGATTGGGAGAGGTGGAAATACGAATTGGAAATACACATAAGTGAATGAAAAAGGGACAAAAGGAAAAAAAGTGATGTAGGAAAAAAGAATCAAATGTACAAACATGGATAATAGAAAGAGTCGGAAAAGGACACAAAGGGGTAAGTGCGGATGGGTTTGTGTAGGAGAGCGTGGAGAGTGTAATAATGGGGCGGAAGTCCCATTTCTCCCACCATCCTCCCTGTCGCCTCCGAGCCCAGAACGTCTCTTTCAAGGGAGGGAGAGAAAGGGCAAGTGAAGTCACTAATTTCCTATTTCCCGCTCCTATTTCCGTTCCTTCCAGCAATCTTAGCCATCATGCGGGGAAGTGCTTGTGGCGGGGCGGGAAAGACGAAATATCCTCGTCTCCTCAAGAGGAAAATCACTCCCATACTCCCCGTGTAAATCGAGGAGGTACAAACGGGTATAAGACACCAAAAAAACGTCGGGCTCCGTTTGTTCTTAAATCCATACTGTCTTCGGGTTTCCCTCATCTCCTCGAAGAGGTTACCAAAGGGGAAATGCAATTGTCGGTGGACGGAAAGGATTTCCCGGTTCCACTCCGTCCTATTTGTACACCTCAATCTTCCCCCACAAGAACTTTCACTTCAACTTTCACTTCGAATGTTTGGCTTAAATGCAGGGTGAATATATTTTTTAGTCTTTGACCAGTTTTCGTGGCCCCTGAAAGATTTTCAAAAGGGGGGAATTATGTGAAGAGGAAATATGGAACAAATTCCAATGCTTAGGGGGTTTAAATCATAAAAAAATTCACCCCCAGCCACATCCAAGAATCCAGCTAACAGAGAAAAGAGCAAAAAAAACAAAAAAAAAGGAAAATGACACGTCCCCCTATAAACAAATGGGAAAGCCATAAAGTTACATTTGAATATTCCCTCCTCAAATCCTGTCCGGATAAAAGCTAACAGACCAACCAAAAAAATGGGGCAACCCCAAACAGCGGACATTTTTTTATGTTTTTTTCATAAAAAGAAGCAAGTTTTGGTTGGAGAGTGAATTATTTTGGGGGGAATACCAAGTCACATAAAATTGTCTCTGACGTCAGCTAAAATGAGATTAATATCAATAATCCACACAGAGCGAGAGGGAGGGAAGTGGAGGCAGTAAAAAATTGGGAGAGAGAAATATATACCCACTTTCACCCTGAGGGCAAAGGGAGGGAGAGGGACGTACATAAATTGTGAAAAAATTTATATACTTGTTCGGAAGAGTTCCAGGAAATTCTCCAGTGGAATAAAACATGAGAGAGAGACAGGGAGAGCGAAGGATGGGGGAAAGGAGAGAGGGATTCCTAGGGGGAAACAGGAATCAAATAATAATAATAACAAGATAATTGGGAATAAATCAAAATCTTATTCCTTCCCTTTTCTCTCTCACTTTTCCCCTCTTTTCCATTCAAATCATAACAAAAATCAATTTAAATGTAAAAAGACAGGGGGAGAGGGAACTTCCACTTTCTCTCTCTCTCCCCGATCTCGCTCCCCCTCTCTCTCCCCTCTCCCTCTCTCTCCTTTCCCTGTCATTCAATACAGACCGACAAAGGAGAGACACACTGACATGGACCTGGCGCCTTGTCCTACCGACCGAAAGCCCTAATTTCCCCCTTCCCTCAAATCCCATTGAAACGAAGGGGAGAAAACAATTTGCTCACTTTTCTATCCTCATATTTTCTTGAACAAACTTGTTTTCTCCCTATCTTTTCCTTCCACGTTCACATGGAACTCTCCAGCCTCCTCAGAAAGGCAACCAGGGCACTCATTGGATTAGAGATTGAGGCACAAAAAAAAAGCTCTCTCCCCCACATTCACTCGCCAAAGTTTTGGCACACAGCACCACCCTCTTTCTTTCCCCTTCAAGACATTGTGTCTCCTAAAACATCATTTGCTCTCCTTGGAGAGAAAAAAATCTTCTTTTCACTTCCTTCCTTGTACTTTCTCCGAAGTGAGAGAATACAGATGTATAATATGTATATGATTGCTAGGAGCAACCTTTTTCTTCGCCTCCGCCATTGCTCGCACATGCTAATGCTTTGCCTTTTGGTCACAACACAAATTATGATTAGTTCCCTCAAAAACCTTGCCATCTAGCTCTCTGTTTCTCTTTCGATCTCGCTATTTTTGATATTAATTGCTTATTTTTTCTTTTTCTTGTCTCTACTAGCTTTTTTTACTCGTATTTCTCATCAAATCGTAGTTTTGCTTGCTGTTTCTCTCTTCTTGTTCTTGCAACGACTCGCTTTGCCTTTGTATTTTTTTCGCCCTTTCATCATTTTTGTCTATTTTTTCTTGCTACGCCTCGCTTTGCCTTTGTATGTTTTTCGCACTTTCTCCATTTTTGTCTCTTTTTATTGCTAATCCTTGCTCTAGCTTTGTATTTTTTCTCGCACTTTCTCTCTTTTTCTTGCTAATCCTCGCTCTGCCTTTTTTGTTTTCGCTCTTTCTCTTTTTGTCTATTTTTCTTGCTAATCCTCGCTCTGGCTTTCTATTTTTTCTCGCACTTCCTCTTTTTTCTTGCTAATCCTCGCTTTCCTTTTTTATTTTTTTCGCATTTTCTTTTTTTCTCTGTTTTTTCTAGCTAATCCTCACTCTGCCTTTTTTTATTGTTTTCGAACTGTCTCCATTTTTGTCTCTTTTTTCTAGCTAATCCTTGCTCTAGCTTTCTATTTTTCCCGCAATTTCTCCCTTTTTGTCTCTTTTTTCTTGCTATTTTTTCTTATTCTCGCTAGTTCCGTCCCATTTTTCTTATTATTTTTATTATCTTTCCCTTCTTCTCTCCCTTTTCTCGCGTTTCCACTCTTCGTCATATTTTGGATTTTAGTACATTTTTTGTCTCCGGTTCATTTTTATCAAGGTAATACCTTCCTTTGTACTTTCTCCCGTTGTCCTCCTATTTTTGCGCCTTTTATATATATCTTTATATTTATATTTTCCTCTCCCTCTCTCTTGGCTGGCTTTCATTTCGTCCTGACAGTCTCTCCGATCCCTCGGGAAAGTCGAAGCCAATACAAGAACTTGTCACCACAAAAAAAACATCCTACCCTTTTACCCCCCCCCCAAAACAGAAATGTCAAAATCGTAGGAAAAAATTGTAATTTATACTCTCTGTACTCCCCGATAGCTTTCTAAGGCTATAGTCAGTCCTAAAATAATATTTTTTATTCCCAGATACATCTCATGGAAAAACTACCCTCGTAATCTCCTCTCGTTGACCACCATTTCATGGAATTGGGAGCCGGAAGTGGTGTAAAAGATAATATTTAAAGGAGATCACGTTTTTTTCATGTGGGTTACGTAGTTAATGGGATGATCATTTCCTTTTTCCAGGTTGATTCCGAACAGGAAGATGAAGAGCTAAGAAGCCAGTTGACTCCTAGGAGATCCGTTTGAGTGGTTGTGGACGAAAGTAAATGGAGAAAGTGGGAGAAAGAAAAAGTGAGAGAGAAAGATAATGAGAGAGAATGAGAGAGAATGAGAGAGAAAGAGAGAGAAAGAGAGAGAAAGAGAGAGAAAGAGAGAGAATGAGAGAGATTGAGAGATAAAGAGAGAGAGAAACAGAACATGTGAGAGGACATAAAAGAGTAAAGTTTTTCCTTTTTTTCCCTTGTCGAGACCATTATGTACATACCTCTTGAAATGGTGTGTGGCTCATGTCAAATCTCTCTCAGTCTCTGCTCTTCCCCCACTTTTCCCCTCTTTACACTTTGTGGTTGGAGGAGGAGGCGGAGGAGAGGGAAAAAGAAGAGGCGGGGAGAAGGAGAAGGAGTAGAAATCAAACAGGAAATATTGACTTTGATGTCGGAGGTCCTTGTGTGATTCCACCGAGGGGAGTGGTGTCAGTTGGTGGCTGGAGTAACCTTGTCAGGTGTCTGGGGAAGTTATCTCATTTCAAAGAGCTCAACTCTTTCTGTCTCTTCCGCACTTTCTTTATTCCATACCTTTACCACTTTTATCTCACTTTCTCTCTCTTTCGTCCTTTCCAACTTTCCCTCCTCCTTTCTCCACCCGCTTTCTCTCTCTCATTCTGTCTTCTTCATTTTGTCTCAGTTTCTCTCCACACGTATCTGCTCACTCATCAACGGCACGGGGAATTATTATCATCCTCCCACTCATCGTTAATGCTTTTTTCTCCCTTCGCACCGCAACAACAAAACAGGAGGAAAACTTTTTGGAACCATTCATGCTTGAGCCCGGAGTTGCGTGCCACCTTGATGTCATTTTCATGTCGCGGGGGGGGGAATAAACTTTTTAGCCAACTCTTGCCCCTTTTCTACCCCTTTTCGGATTCAATCCAGCTTAACTTCACAAAGAAAACTTTTTTCTTCAAATCCCAGGTGCACCCGATAATACATTGGCATTATTAATCTTCCTGGACAAATCTAGATTTTTGTATATTAGCGGGTACTTCGAGGTTGAATAGCTTTAGGATAAAAAAAATACGTCTGTACTATCTCATCGGAGGTTCTTGATGAAAAGTATTTAAAAGAAATATGAACATAGTCCGGTTTGAAATTTTAGTGTTTTCCCTGCCTTCTTGGAAGCAGGAAAAATTCACGGTACACTGGAGTCTCAATAATAAGTCTCTTTATAACAACTTATCTCTATAAAAAATATTTTTACGGCCCTTCGTTCACGTAAAGTACATAATAAATGTTCCAAAAAGCATTACTCTGTAACAATATTTTTTGCCCTTCCCTTCAGTGCTATTACAGATAGACTTCACTGTAGTAAACACATGTTGTTCTGAACCAGGAGAATCGGTGTTTTTTGGCATGATTTTGATTGTCATGAGATGAAGCAGATGATAATTTTCATAACTGTAAAATTAGTCTTACCGGAAATTGGAACACGGATGGATGATCCAATGTCCCGCATTCTTCTGTCGGATTCGCTCTTTCATGAGGGCTTTCTTCGATCCAAACAGTTTCATGGCAAGTTTGTTGTCAGTCGGTTGGAAAAGGGCTTGGAGTTGGTTGCGGAGGAACGAGGGCTTGGGCTCCACCGTCGTGGAGGCATGACCTCCTGACCTGTCCAAGTTGGTCATGCTCGGAGTCAGAGGCTCGTCTTTGGGAGTGCCGTACAAACTAACGTCGTCACCGGAGAAATGAACTTTTGATCCACTGAAGCCTGGCCCTCCAGACCTGGTCAAATTTTCCAAAAAAAAAAACAAAACAATTTGCATTATTAACAACCCAACAATTAAATACCTACAGCAGTCATCAAGATTATAAATAGGTTTAACGTCCACATGGCATTTTACTCTTTTTATGACAGCCGCTATCGCCCCATGAAAACAATTGTATGGGAAGGTGAAAGGTGTTGAAATCGTTTTTTTCCCCATTTAAAAAATCTACCAGCTCATGACGTTGATGGTGAAATATGGCCCAGAGGCATTTCGTTCATTCTTCCTCCCAACAACGTCATCAAAACGCGTACGAAAATGTGTTTTTTTCTGTATCTTTTGAACCCTTTTCTCCATTCTTAGTTTGCATAAACATTGTGGAAGGGGAAATCCACGGGGAGAAAGCAGGCATTCATAGTCAAAGTATTCCCAATAGGAAGCATTGGGGAGAACTGAGATAGGGAATCAAAAGTCTCGTGCCACATTGGATGGCACATCTACTACAGGATGCTTTCTCCTTTTTCCAATCAATCATTTTCTCATGACTTGCTCCTGAGTCAAAATAAAAGCCCCCCCCCAAAAAACGAAAGATACCAGAGTCTGTGGCATAATAGCCCCGAAAAAAAAGAAAAACCTTTTTGCATTACCCAGACTTTCCATATAACGTGTCATATATAAATAAAAGGCATTTTGTCTCCGGAGAGATTAAAGCTTTCCCTTTTCAACTCCTTGTTTCTCAACGCAGAAAAAAAAGAGAATGGAGAAAAGGCAGCTACAACCTCCTGAAATTGGGAGCAGACAGGAGATACAAAAAAAATCTTAATCAGAGGTAGCAAGAAAGGTTCAGACTCAATAAGAACTTCAATGTATTCTGGAATGAGAAAATAGGAAGTAGCGGGGGAATTTTCCAAATCGTTCAATATCAAAAGAATCCTTTGCAAAACCTGGAGGGAATTGGCGCGGAAAGGAAATGAAGGAAGAACAAGAGGGAAAGGATAAAAGGAGAGATTTGGGAGGAAAGGGAAGGAAAACTGAGGAAAATGCATGGTTGAAGGCGTTTAAAGTGAGTGTTGGAGGGAGCAAAGGAGAAGGAGAAAATAGTGGATCTTTGAGAAAGCGGGAGACAGCAGAAATTGTGAATAAAAAGAACGATTTTAAAACGAATGAGAAAAAATATTAAAACAGAAATAATTGGAAAGAGATAAACAGAAATAAACAAGAGAGTCAACAAAGAAGCCTTATAATGCGATTAAAAGAGAGACAAAAGCATCAAAATGTGAATCAAAGAGAGACAAAATCACCAAAACGTGAATCAATGAGAGCCAAAAGCATCAAAATGTGAATCAAAGAGAGACAAAAGCATCAAAAAGTGAATAAAAGAGACAAAACAATAATATAGCAAAGGGAAAGCGTAAAATAAAAGAGAAATTGGAGACAAAAACTGAGTGAAAGCAAAGAAAGAGCAAAACATAAGAGGAATTGGAGACAAAATTTAAGTGAAAGCAAAAGAAAGATCAAAATAAAATTAAAATTAAAAGGAGAGTCCATGGAAATAAAACAACAAAGGGACAAAAGATAGCAGGAGATAGTAGGAGTAAAACAGGTGAAGACAACACAAATAACGGATTAGTTGATAAGCAACAAAAAGACAAATTGTAAGCAAGAAAATGAATAATCAAAAAAAGGATGACTGAGACGGAGAGAAATAATAAAAGGGAGTGCCTGGGAAAGAGAGAAATGGCAAAGGATTAGAAAAGAAAATGATTGAAAACAAAGCTCCAGAAATGAAAAAAAAGATAACATAATGACAGGGAAAAACATTCAATGTTCCGGAAAAAACTTGGGGCAAAGAGCAACTGTGTAGGAAGAAGTCACAGGAGAAAGTTGAGGAGCTGACAACGGGGGAGTTGAAGATCACCCGAGGGAAAGCTCCTGAAAAAAAGAGAGGAACCCCAAAAGAAGAGAGGGAGAAAAGATAGTAGAAAATGCTGGACCCGTAAAAAATTTAGGAGAATAAATGCTCCACGGAATGCCCCACCAAGAGGAGAATTGCTCTTAAAGAGGAGGAGAAAGCCTTGAAGAAAAGTAAAGGGGGAAGTTTTTAAGGTCTATAAAAAAAGTCAGAGTGAAAAATAAATCATTCTCCTCGCGTATAACTTCCCATTTTAAAGTAGTCAAAAAAATGGGGGGAAATGGTGGAGGGGAGAGAGAGGCAGACAGAGAGTGAGAAAGGGAGAGAGAGACGGAGGGAGGGAGACAAGGGGAAAAGATGTTTTTTATGCAAAACATAAAGGAGTCGACATGAAGCGCAAAGAAAGTGTGAGTAATTTGTAAAGATCAACTTAACTCCTCATAATGTCCTCATGTATTCACGCAAGTTTTATTGCAATATTGTTACGCGCTTTTAGAGAATTCTCCTTTTTCTCTCCCTTTCCTTCTTGTCTCCTCCTTCCTTGTTTTTTTCACTTTTCCCAACTCTCCCTCACAAGATGACACCCATAAAATATATTTGCATCCATGCATCACCTTTCGTCGTCCCGTTCATCATATGAGTGGGACATGACCTATATTTTTTCCTGTGGGCGTATATCTAAAAGCATGTACATCTTTCCTCCTCCACCTTAATAAAAAGCATTCTTTTTCCCTGACTCATGTTTCTTTTTTTGGCTTTAGGAAAAAAATAAAAAGAAATAACGTTTCTTTGTACAAGTTCAAAAGGAAAGGAAGGAAAAATTTATTATTATTATTATTTCCCCTGTCTTGTCTTTGGGACAAACACGCTACAAAGCCAAAAGGGTCATTTCATTTTCTCTTTCCGAATATTTCCTCTCGGTTTTTGTGTATGCAATTTTCTCCCCGTAATATCTCGAGTTCTTTCTGGTCGTTTCTGGATTTTTCTTTCTCAATTCCTTTCCCTCTGGCGTGTGGGTTATTTTTGTTTTCTCCCATTCTTTCTCCCAACCTCTTGTTGTCTTTCTTTTTTCTATTGCAGGTCTCTCAATCAACTTTCTCTTTCGTGAAATTTCATTCTTTCTCTATTACTTTCTGTTTCTGTAAGGCTTTCTCCCGCACATTTGATTTTCTTTTAATTCAAATTGCTTTCTCTCCCTCAGATTTTCCTTACTTTCTCCGCCTTACATTTTCC
>JAQGBT010005072.1:0-15071 GCA_034698585.1 Disparrhopalites patrizii
AAAAGAAAGAAATCCAGACAGAAATAAAATAGAGAAATTCCGACAGAAATAAAAGAAAGAAATCCCGACAGAAATAAGAGAAATTCCGACAGAAATAAGAGAAATTCCGACAGAAACAAGAGAAATTCCGACAGAAACAAGAGAAATTCCGACAGAAATTACAACAGAAATATACAGAAAAGAGAGAAATTTCGACAGAAATTACAACAGAAATAAACAGAAAAGAGAGAAATTCCGACGGAGAAAAAAGAGAAAAATGCAAACAGAAAAAAGAGATAGAAATACAGACAGAGACAAAACAGAGAAATTCAAAAAGGAGAGAGCTAATGGAGAGAGAAAAGGGAGAAATTTTAGCAGCAAAAAAAGACAGAAATTTTGACGGAGCAAAGAGAGAGAAATTCCGACAGAAAAAATAAAAAATTTAGACAGAGAGAAAAAAAGAGAAACTCCGGCAGAAAAAATAGAGAGACATACAGACAGAGAGAAAAGTGACAGAAATACTTACAGAGAAAAGAGAGCAGAGACATCAAGAGAGATGAAAGGGAAAATGCGAAGAGCGAGATAACAGAATCAAGAGACAATGAAAATACCAGAGGCAAGAGAGCAAGAAAAACAGAAAGGTTGAAACATGGATCGGTTTGATCATGTTTCCCTCCGAAAAAACGGGGCAAAATTCAAACAAACTCCCCTAATTGTTCCTCCATAAACTACCAAGATTTCAACTTCCCCGTAACCAACAGGTTTTCCCTCCCCTGAAATAAAAAAGATGACAGGGACACGGACATGTGACAGAATTGGAATTGATGAAGAAGATGAATCAGAAAAGGATCTTGTCGACGGAGAAGTGGAGGAAGAAGACAAAGGAGGGAAAAATTGGGGAAATGCTCGGCTGGAAGGGGATGAAGTGAAGGGTTAATAATGAGAACAACAACGACTCAGTGACTCAGTGACTGACTGCCACGTCAAAGTTTCTCTTTGGGATTAATAATGAAAAGGTGGAAGGGAAAGGGATGGAAAGGGACGGAGGGACACGTTTCTAATTTATTGAGGAGTCAAATGCACCCTCCTCTTTCTTCCTCCTCATCCTCCTCTTCCGTCAACCTCCTCCTCCTCCTCTTTTCCACGGGATTGCCTCCCTTAACGAACTTTCTCTTCAATTCACTGTCAATAACATTTGTAATTTTCTCTCCACCTTTCTATCTAGGACTCAACTCTAAAACTTTAACTTTCCCTCCTCCAAAATACAGAGTACAATTGGGAGATCTTTTTGTCATTCCTGTTATTAATTTTTTTTGCTGGCAAAATGTGAAATTCCATGGAAGGTACATTTTGTAAGGGGGAGTTATTTTTTTCTAAGGTGGAAAGGGGAAGAGTGAAGGAAAGATAGGGAAAATGGAGCTCCGGTATTTATATTTGTTCTCCAGCATTTCTGGAGGGGACAATGCCTAGCTTGTATGACGGGTGACAGATCAAAGGAGAGATTCTCCTGCTTTCCTCTCTCTCTCCCTCTTTCTGTGTCTTTCTCTTTATGCGTGTCTCCACTCTTTTTGTCCTTTTTCATCATTCCCATAAATTCTGTGCTTCCTCTTCTGTTCGTCTTGGTTCTCTTTTTTCCTCTTTTTCTATTTTGTCTCTTTTCCTTCTCTTTTTCTATTTTTTCTCTTTTCCTCCTCTTTTTCACGTTTTGTCTCCTTTTCTCCTCTTTTCGTCTGTTTTCTCTGAGTTTATTCTGTTTTATTCTTTTTTCACTGATTTTCTTCTCGTTTACCTTATTTTTCTCTGTTTTTCAATCGCTTTTGGGGGTTTTCTCCTGTGGGTTTTTCTTTGATGTTTTTCTTTTTTGGATTTTTCTCTGATTTTATTCTCTTTTAGGTTTTTTATGATTTTTTTCTCTTTTGGATTGCTCTCTGATTTTCTCCCTTGTATTTTTTTCTTTGATTTTCTCTTTTGACCGCCTTTTGACTCCAATTTTCTACTCTTTTGGGCTTTTTCTTTCAATTTCTTCTCATTCCGCCATTATTTCCTGCTCTCATTATCTTCTCATTATTTTGCTTTTGTCGCCTTTTCTCTCTCCATTCTTCCTTTTCCTTTTCCCTTTCTTTGTCTTTATTTTCTCCGTTTCTTCTTTGGACTTCCTTCCTCTTTTTGTTTTTCTCTTTGCCTACTTCCTTCTTTGATTTCTCTCTCCTTATATCCCTTGCTTCAATCTTTTTCCCTCTCGTTCCTCTTCATCTCTCTTCGTACAAATTGCCCTTCGATTGGCTTGGATAAATCCCAGAAAACTAAATGGCCAAGTGGGATTTCCATGGAAGAGAGAGAAGAGAGAGAGAGAGAGATGGAAAAAAGGAAGTGCGTCAAGGGAAAGAGGAGGAAGAGGAGGAGGAAGGAGGAAATTGAGTCATTTCTTCCCTCTTACGTCCAGGGTCGTATATATTTCCTGGGGAATAATTGGAAGCGAGAAAAAAGATGTGATTTCCCCCTGTCATCCTCTCTCCGTCTCTCTCCGACCTCCCCCGTTTGTCTCTCACCCCTTCTTTGTTCATAATAAAATGTAAACTTCATATTATTTGCCAGATGTCGTATCGCCCGAGGAAGGAAGCAAAAGTCCCCGAAAAGGTAATTTCAATATTTCCTCCCTTCCTTTCTCTCTCTCTCCTTTCTTCTCCATTCTTCCCTTCAAAACTTCCCCCCAAGAACTGTTTGTCTTCCCGTTGTTCCCTTTTCATTCCTTGTTTCTCCGAGTCAGATCGTTCACCTCCGAAGAATAAATAAAAAATCGTATATGGAAATAAGAATAAATAGGGAAAAGGGAGGCAACTTTCTTATGAGGGTGAGTTTTTAGGGTGTAAGAAAAATTATTATTTCATTAGCATTTCTACAAACGACGAGCTAAATTCCCCCGGCTTCACCCCTTTTTTTTTATTAGGGGAAAGGATCATCATTGGAATAATCCCACAAATTGGAGGATTTAACACTCCGAGTTGGGAGGAAATAATTATGCCGTCTCCCCCTCTTTTTTTTCTCCCCAGCTTTTTATGACTCCCATCGTCTTTGGGTGTTCCATGCGGTGGTGGAGCCCCAAGTTTTATGACACAGTCAGAGCTCAAAGGGTTATTAAAAGGGGGAATCAGTGGGAAGTGAGGGGATGGGTTCGAGGGTGATTTTGATGACTTAAAAAAAATTGAGAAGGGAAAAAGGGGACAGAAATAGGGGAAAGACAAAGGAAAATTGGAGGGGAGGTCAATGGAAATGAAAAATATGAAATTAGGAGAGGTTTCAGATCGAAATAGAGAAACAGGACATTAATAAAAGAAAGGAGAGAGAAATGAAGAGAAAAAAGGAAGAGAGGAGGCAAAGAGGGAATTCAGAAACAAATTACAGTCCACTCCCTCCATAACGGTCCCCTTTATAACAGTACTATCGCTATAACAGCAGCAAACAATGCTCCCCTCAAAAACTTTCTCCAATTGCTAACATAGACATGTCTGTTCTCTATAACAGTTTTTCGCTATAACAAGCCAGATTTGATGCTTTATAGGGTGCTGTTATAGAGAGAGTTGACTGTAAAATGTAGAAGAGAGAGAGAAACGGGAGAATTATGCAGAAAAAAGACAAGACATGATACGATTGAGGGAGATAGAGAGAAAAATCAAAGGGCAAAAGGGAAAGGTTTGGATCGAAGACAAAAATTGAAAAATTGGCGCCAAATATGAAGGAAAAAATCTCTCTGTCAATTTTGATCTAACCATTTTAGATCCGCAATAAAAATCTCTTTCGAACAGCATTTTTGGTGGATTTTTATCCAATTTAACATAAAATATATATTTTATTCAAAATATATAGAATATATTTTCTATTTTCATAATATAAAAATACAAAATCTAATCTTTTATGGCAACTTTTTGCAGTCGACTCTAAAATGGTTTCCCCTAAATCAGCAAATTTTCCCCGTTATGACGAAATCCCTTTATAGAAAACCGAAATATTTACGAAAAGAATTGGAGAAAGTTTTTGAAGAAAATATTGAAGCATTTTCGGCCACAGTTATGGAAAGAAAACCATTATAAGGGAGCCTGTTATTGAAAGAGTTAACTGTAACAAAAAATTGTTATAGAGAACAGAAATGTCTATGTTAACAACTAGAGAACGTTTGGCAGGGTAGCATTTTCTGCCACCGTTATAGAGAGAAAACTTTTATAAAGGAGCCCGTTGTAGAGTCGACAGTGTATGGAGAGCGAGAGAGAGAAAGCGCGCAATTGTGAGAAACAGAGCAAGCGAGAAAGAGAAAGTAAGAGAGAGTGAAAGAAAGATAGAGAAAGTCAGGGAGAAAGAGAGAGAACGAGAAAAAAGAGAGAAAGTGAGAGCGCAAGAGAGAGAAAGAGGGAAGCAGAGAGATACAGTTAAAAATTGAGAGAGAAAGAAAAAAGAGAGATACAGAGAGAAAGTGAGAGAAAGAGAGAGAGAGGAAGAAAGAGAAAAAAGAGAGATACAGTTAAAAATTGAGAGAGAAAGAGAAAAAAGAGAGATACAGAGAGAAAGTGAGAGAGAAAGATAGAGAGAGGAAGAAAGAGAAAAAAGAGAGATACAGTTAGAAATTGAGAGACCAAGTGAAAGCGAACGAAAAAAAGATAGAAAGGGAAGCGAGAAATCATTGGAGACAAGAGAGACAATGGAAAAATGCCTTCCCACATCCCTTCGTCTCCCAGGCTCTTCATCTTCCTTAGAAGAATCCCAGAAAGGACTAGAAAATCTCGGATTCTCCCCTCCAAACAAAAAAAAAAATCGGAGGAAAGAGCAAAAAGGGGAAGTGAAAGGGAAAGGAAAGTACATCGTCTTAGTATTGTGTTTACGGGGGAAAGCACCCGAAAATCCTATGACAGGATTTGTACATTAATTCAAATGGTGCCTCCCCCACATCCCCGCACTTTATTGGATCCTCTCCATCTTAACATGTGTACAAGAGATCCTGTTGTGCAAATACTAAAAGGGAGAAAGGGAAAAAACAACCACCAAAAAATGCATGCGGGTTCGGAGGGGAGAAAAAAAAGTTCCTTTTTTCTTTCGGGGGACAAGTGCATCTTTGTCGGGAGTAAATCCCCTCGTAAATATATTGGCCTTTTCTGTCCCCAGTAATTACATTCCTTTTTTTCCACTCTCGACGCCAGATTATTATGAAGTACAAATTTAATTCTTAGCATGCTCCCCCACGTCTTTTCACGGGTTACTTACACTTGTGTCTGTGGGGAAAATATGGGGGAAAAGGGACATAAAAAAGATGTGGAGGAAATATTTGTTGTGACGTAAAAAAAACAAGTTTTTACATGCTTCTTGGCCTTATCCTGTCAACTCGGGGAACTTCCTTCCGGCATTAAAAAAAATTGTGCGTGAGCTTCGAGACGAAGTAAGAAGGTGAAGGAGATCTGGGAGATTCTTACCTACCAAATGTTTTTCCCTGTTTGGGACGGAAGAGAGCACGGCAGGGAGCAGGAGGCAGATAGAGCGAGACAGAGCAAGTAAGAGTCTCTGTAACTAGGAGAGCAAGGGGAAAAGAATGAATAAAAAAGAAAAGGAGAGGGAGAGCAAAAGAGGCGCAAAAAAGTAAGCAGATGAGACGGAGAAAGAAAAATTAAAATTCAAAATGGAAAAGAGAAAATGCGGAATCGCAGGAAATGAGAAGGAGAAAAGCGGGAAATAGAAAACACCGACAGAGAACGAATAAAATCAAGAAAAAGAAAAAAACCAACAGAGAACGGATAAAATCAAAAGAGAAAAAAAAATCTAGAAAAAGACAAACTTAACAGAGAAAAACGAAAAATCTGCCAGAAAAATGATAAAATCAAGAGATAAAAAACCGACAGAGAAATGGCAAAATCAAGAATAAGAAAAAACCGACAAAGAAATGGCAAAATCAAGAATATTAAAAAACCGACAAAGAAATAGCAAAATCAAGAATAAGAAAAAATCGACAGGGAAAGGATAAAATCAAATTTATTAGAATATATAAAATCAAAGGAGACATTTGAGAGGGAAAATATAAAATCAAGAGAAGGCATATCAAGTGAGAGAATAGACAAAATCAAGAAAAAGACAAAAAGAGAGGACAAAAAGCGACAGAGAAATGAAAAAACCGAGCGGAGAAGCTGATAAATAAAAAGAGTGAGAAAAAGAACGGAAAATCGTAAAAAATAGAGAAAATATGAGGAAAATAAAGGAAAATGGTGAAATAAAAAATTCAAAACATTGAGGGAAAAATTAGGAGCAGACTATAGTAGCTTATTGAAAAAAGCGACGGGAAAAGTGATAGCGTAGACAGAGAAGAAAATGAAAGACAAAGAGAAAAATAAATGTGAGGAAAAGGTGAGGAGTGAGGAAAAGGTGGAGAAAAGCACCATTTTTATCTCGGAGATAATACAAATTCTCTGGCTCCTGTCCCCACTCACCCGCTAAAAATAATAATGGTAGCATATGTTCTCGGAAAAGGTGAAGACAGAGTATGTGTGTGAATTTTTCAGCTTTCTCTCTCTCCTTCGAGGTTATTAACTTTACCGCATGCATGGTCATTGTTGTTCAAGTATAAAAATAGAGAATACTTCCAACATTCTCTCTCTTTCTCCATCTTATTCCCGTCTTCCATGCGTGTGGAGGATAATGAGAAGCCTCGAATATGACTCCCTGGAGAACTTCCCTTACAACGCACATCTTCACCTCAGGACTTTAAAAAAGACTAGACTCCTTCCCACACTCGCCGGCATGTAATGTGAATATTATTTCACTCCTTTCTTTCCACACTTTCTTTTTTTTATGGACGAATACACACACAAACTTTATTTTATCTCCATTCTCAAAACCCCGCTTTTCTTGCACTTTTTGTGGCCACAAATATCCCTTTTTTCTACGTCCTTCACAGTTAGTTTTGGCTTTAAATATCTTTTTCACGCTTCTGGCCAAAAATACCTTCAAATTCTTTGCATTTTACCTCCCAAAAAAACATTTTTCTGGTCAGAAGCCTTGCTTTTGTCTTTAGCCAAAAATGTCTTTATCTTTGGATTTGATCCCAATTACTAGTGAAAGTAGTTTTTCTCTCTCTATATAACGGTCTATATATACAGTCGACTCTCTCTATAACAGCAACCTATAAGGTAGCAAATTTTGCCCATTATTGCAAAGACCCCTTATAGAGAATAGATATTTCCATGGTAGCATATGGAGAAAGTTTTTTTCAGGGGAGCATTTTTGGCTGCCCCTATGAAGTGAGAACCGTTATAAGGAAGACGGTTATAACGAGAGTCGACTCGATATATATACAGTCCACTTTCGCTATAACAGCAACCTTATAAAGCAGCAAATTTTGCCCATTATAGCAAAAAACGGGTATGGAGAACCGATATTTCTATGTTAACAAATGGAGAAAGTTTTTAAAGGGAGCATTTTTGGCTGACTTTATAGAGTGAACCGTTATAAGCGAGGCTTTTATAGACAGAATCGATTGCAAAAAGTACTCTCTCTGTAACAGCAATCCAGAAAGCAGCAAATTTTGGCCGTTATAGCCCAGAAGCGTTATAGAGAGCTGATATTTCTGTGTTAAGACATGGAGAAAGTTTTTTTCAGCATTTTTCGCTGATTTTATACAGGGAGAACCGTTATACGGAAATTCGACTGTAACAATCATTGCTCTAGTCTTATCGACTCTCCCTATAACGGTCTCCGTTATTTACTGAGTATATACTGAGTCAGCACTCTATAAAGACAGCCAACGCTCCACTGAAAAAAAAATTGTTTCCATTTGTTAACACAGAAATATCTGTTCTCCATAACGGTTGTTTGCTATAACGGGCAAAATTTCTTTATAGAATGCTGCTATAGAGAGAGTGGGCTGTATATAGAAAAAATGGCAATATTCTCTAGCGAAAAAACCGCTTTGCGTCTCTGATAATACACAATTGTTTAATGAAATGCTTTAGTATTTGTTCAAAAATAAATTTGTTTTAAATTTGAATTGTCCCGCGAATAAAATTAAATTCCCCGCAAAAATTTGAATAACATCTTGGAATTAGTATTATGGGAGAAAATATAAGGGGAGAGCATGGGAAAGGGGAAAAACATGGGGAAAAAGGAGAAAGGGATTTGACAGAGTCGTAAATGGGGTCAAGCCCAAATAAAAAAAAGTATTGGAAAAGGCACAAATGCTCCGTTTGCATTTGGAGAAAGTACAAAGGAGGGGAAAAGCGAGAAGTGACAAGGATTTAAAACGATTTTTATCTCCTTGTTTTATTTGTCCTCTCTCTCTCTCTCTCTCCCTCTTCTGACTTTTCGCATGTCTTCCCCCACTTTTCCCCCTTTCTGCACATTCACACATGTCTTCATCCGACACACCACACGGAGGGAATCTACATTTTTTTGGCACTTTCTCTCTCTCTCTCAATAAAACAGACAAGGGATGAAGGACGGAGGAATTCGGGAAATCAAAGACGGTTTTTCAACATCTTTTTTCTCTTTCACTCCACTTGTTCCATCCCTTTTTGGGGGGAGGAGAAGACAACTTTTTTTCTTAGGGGAAAAAGCTGAAACAAGTGTGTACCTACTATAAAAGGGGGAGAGGCCATATATGGGAGGATATTTGATAGAAGATGATGATACAGATGTTACTATTGAAATGTAAAATGTTATGGCTTGTTTGTTGTAATGTGTCCCGGATTTCGGTTTTTTTTCTCCGTCGGATTCATGTCAAGTAAAGTGAGACAGAGGAAGCCTTTCACGTTCACAGCCTTTCTTTCGTCTTGCAATTTCTTTATCTTCGGCCCTTCTTTCTCTTTCCTTTTTCGGGAGGCATTTCGCTATCACTAGTTTTTTCTTGTGCATTATACTCTCTCCATACTTTCTTTCTTGTTTTGTTTTCCATATAATTTATCGTCCCGCTTATCTGTCCGTTTTTCCTTATATTAGATGGCTCTTTTTTCGCATTTTCTGTTTCTTTTCCCGTCATTTTTGCTTTTTTAATTTTCTCTCTGGAATGAGAGAAATCTGTATCTGCATTCTTCTGTCTCCTCTTTTTCTGCTTTTTTATCTTTTACCTTTTTTGTATATCTTTTCTCCTCTTTTTAGAATATTTATTTTTTAGCTTTTCTCCCTTTTTTGAATATCTTTCACTTTTCTTCCTTTTTTTGCCTTTCCTTTTTTGGCTTTTCTCCCTTTTTTGAATATCTTTTTTCACTTTTCTTCCTTTTTTTTGCCTTTCTGCTTCTTTTTAATTCTTTTTCTCTTTTCTCTTCTATTTTAATTTTTTTTGCCTTTTCGTTCGCCCCGTTTTCGTTTTTCTCTCTTTTTGTCTTTTTGTTGGCCTCGTTTTCGTTTTACACTATTTTTTTGTTTTTTCAATTTCGTTTCTTTTTTAGATTTTTGCTTTTTTGGTTTTCCTCCGCGTTCTTTTTTGTCGTTTTTTGGTTTTCCTCCGCTTGTTTTGTTTTTCGGTTTATCATCGGTTTCGTTTTTGCTATTTTTTATTATCCTCTATCGTGTTTGTTTTTATACTTGCATTTGTATCCTCCGTTTTCTATATTTTCCCTGTTTTCTTGCTTATTTCTCTTTCCTTTTCCTCTTGCTTATGTTTTGTCTCTACGTCCATTTTGCTTTCTCTTCCCATTTCGGGGTTCTCCACATCTCTTGTTTTTGTCCTCCTCTTTTACTTCCCTTTTTTCTTTCTCATTTCTCTCTCCTTGGTTTTCTCCAGTTGTCCATTCCCTGTGTCGTATTATTTTCTCCTTTGTCTTATCCCGAGGACTTTCTCTCCCATTTTGTATCACTGTTTCTTCCTTTAGAACTTGCTACCTGCTTCATTGCTGTTTCCCATGCATTTGCACTTTCTCCCTTCTTTTCCTTTGTATACGCTATCTCTTCTTCCCTGTATGCTCACCTCCCTCAAAGGACGGGTTCTTTTACATGCTCTCTTTGCCATTTCTTTCGGGACAAATGCTGTCTCTCCGAGCCCTCCTCGCACATCATCTCTCCCTAAATTCTCACTGAATCATCCCGCCAGCCCCGACAGGAGAAAGTTCCCAAGGATCCGGGTCTTTGCTCTCTCTTTCTCTCTCTATTTCTCTCTCTCTTTCTCTCTCTCTTTCTCTCTCTCTTTCTCTCTCTCTTTCTCTCTCTCTTTCTCTCTCTCTGTGTCTCCAGACAAAAATAGGACTGTTTGGGTACAAAAAAAGTCAAGTCGAGCGAATGCCTTATTGCGTAGTACACACAATATTTTTTTCAATTGAATTTTCCCTTTTCCCGCCCCTCTGCTTTCCCCTTGAAACTTGATGCGATACTTGAAACAAACAAAAATAAAGATTCAAAGCCCTCTGTCTTTTCGGGGAGAAGGACACAGGAGTAAAAGTGAGAGACGAAGAGAGACAGAGAGGGACAAACTGAGAGACAGAGGGACGGCGAGAAAGATGCTGAGACAGAATAAGAGTGACAAAAAGAGAGAAAGAGAGAGAGAGAGAAACAAAGAGAAAGTCTGAGGGAGTAAAATAGGTCAAAATATAGAGAAAGTGAGACAGAAAGATAGACAGGACGCGAGAGAGAAAAAGAGAGAAAAATAAAGAGAGAACAAGAGAAAAAACAGAGAGAGAAAAACAAAGAGAGCAAGTGAGAGAAAGAGAGAGAAAGAGAGAAAGAGAAAGAAAGAGAGAGAGAGACAAGAGCAGATGCGGAAGAGAATCCTTCATAAATTCATTGTATATAAAAAAGTTACCAAACAACACATTTCCCCCCGCTTGTTGTCTCCAGAAATTCTCGAATTCCGTGTGTGTTACCAAATAAAAAAAGACTCCTACAATTGTCTAGCACCCAAGAAGTTATGAGAGGGAAGATAACACTTTGTTTCGCTTTGAATCCCTCCGTTTAACCGGGACAGAACCCCGAAGAAAAGAAAAGATCATGTTAGGCAAATTGGATTTTTTTGGGGGGAAATTCAGTCTCACTGTTGCTCCTTTTTTTTCGGGGGAAACTTTCTCTTTTTTATTCAAGAAGAAACTTTCTCTCTTTGTTACGTACAATTTCCCACCCCATTTTATTTCCTTTGTATTTCCCCCGTACTTGGTTGCACTTGTAATGCCGGGACAAATATGGACGTATTTGAAGGATTCTTTTCAAGGGGAAAAAAGGGGAAGTCAAATTGTAGGGAAAAAGGGAGGAAGCGCATGTTGGACGGGATGATTAGAAGAGAGATTGGATCTGTCTTTGTGGGCTCGACCCCCCAAGTGGATTTTCGATAAGAACAAAATCTCTCCATCTTTTCTTCGACTTTCTCTCTCCAAATCTATCTAAGCTCTCTCTTTCTCTCTCTTGTACTATTGACTTATTGGAGAGTGACAACGACTAAATACTTCCAGTGTCGACAACTATTTCCCGATGTTCTCTCTCTCCTTTTTTTCCACACTTACGTAATCGAAAGAGTGTTTTTTGCATGTGTGAACGAGGCAGGGAATTACCCGGGTGAAATGAGAGTGTCACCTGCCTGTCTCATTCAGCCCAAGCGAACATACACTTTGTTTTTCCTGGAGAATATTTTTTTTATACTCCAAGCATGGCTGTGAAGGGGATCAAAAGGGCTGAAACATTTACAAGGAAAGAAGGGGAAAGAAGTGGGAAAAGGAGGATGAAGCGAGCTGCATTCAAATCTCATAAAAAAGAGAAGGCCCGGGAAAGTTAATTTAAAATTAGAAGAGAAGAGCCGAGATAAAAAAAAAGAACCTAGATTAAGAGAAACGCGAGGCGGAGAAAGGAACGATGAATTTCTGTCAAAAAAGAAGAAAGGGAAAACGCAAAAATAAAATAAATAAAGTGAAAAAACAGACTGCAAGAACATAATTGGAAGAAAATTGAAATGTATATAGCTAAAGAAAAAATAATACAGAAAAAGAAGGGGAAAAGAGAAATTAATTCAAACATTAGCACACAAATTAAATCTATAGACAAATACCGCGATATTGCAACAAGGAGAAAGTCTAGAGGAAAGGAAGTGTTAAAAGCAAAAGGAGAAAGTAAATCGTACGAAAATATACTGCAGTTAAAGGCAGAAAGAGAAAACGAGAAAGGAACAGAAAATAATTCAGAAAGATGTACATGCAAGCCAAGGAAAAACTGTGAAAGGAAATCGAAAGAAAAAAATTAAGGCAAATCAGACAAATATAAGTAAAAACAATACAGCAAAATAGAAGAGACAGCAAATCAGAAAAATAGAAGAGAAAACAAATCACAAAAATAGAAGTGAAAGCAAATTAGAAAAGAAAAACTGAATTGGAAAAGTACAAATGAAAACAATCCAGGAAAAAGCAAATCAGAAAAATAGAAGTGAAAGCAAATCGCAAAACTAGAAACGAATGCAAATCAGAAAAATAAAAGTGAAAGCAAATTAGAAAAGAAAAAATACACTACATTCTCCTCAATTCCCCGGAGGGATACGAAGCCCACCAACGAAGTCTATATCCTTCCCCCTTAGGTAATACCATGATCCATAAATATTGTATACAGAGATTCCTGGAAGGAAAACGCGAGAGATGGGAGCAAAAAACAGATTCAGACCCAGACCAAAACAGACTGCAACCTGAGAATACCAGAAAGAGCAAATAAGAGAGAAAAGAAGAAATTACAGAGAGAAACGGAAGATAGAGAGAGAAATAAGAGATTTCATCACTGGTTAATTCACATTTGAGCACTCAAATGTGATCCACTTGAAAAAGTTTCCCCTTTTGAATTTCCCTCTTAAAGTCCATGCATTCGCCTTTATGATTATTAAATGGGGGAAGCGAAGGATGAATAATTTTGATGGAGAAAAGTCCTGCAGTTAACTCTTCCCCCTGATAGGTTGTTGTGTATACACATGATGATTAGCTTTGTCACTCTTTACCTATTCATTTGGGGGTTTTCGGGGGGAGAGACAAGCCAGAGACGGAAGACATGTGAGGACACACACGTGTCGCCCCTCACACGCACAAGGGGGATGTCGGGGAAGGGAATTGTCTTTCGGGGCAAGTGTCAGATGGATATCCCGAAGATGCTTTCTCTCTCTCTCTCACTTTCCTCTTATCCCCCTGCATTTCCCCCTTCCAGGTTAATAATGCAGGATGGTACAAAAGCAAAAAGAATTCTTTTTCATCCCTTCGTCAACATTTTAGCCTCTCTCACTCTCTCTCTCTCTCTCTCTCTTCATTTCACCCTCTCTCATTTTTATCTTATATCCCGGTTTTTCTTGGGAGACTTTATCTTCCCTTGTATCTTCTCTATGTCTCCGATTTTCAAGTCTGTTTTTCTTTGGGTTTCTCACTTTTAATCTGGCAAAGTCTCTATTTAATTTTTTCTCTTTGTTCTCTTTGTCATTCTGTGCTCAATTGGTTTTTCCCTAGCTTTTCAAAATTTCACCATCATGTCAATTTTCAGTGTATTTTCTTTTGCTTCCCTCATTCATTTTCTCTCCGAATTTGTTTCTCTCGCATTCTCTCTATCCGTTTCTCTCTAAATTTGTTTCTCTCGCATTCTCTCTATCCGTTTCTCTCCGAATTTATTTCTCTCGCATTTTCTTTTATTTTCTCTCTAAATTTGTTTCTCACGCATTTTCTTTTATTTTCTCTCTAAATTTGTTTCTCTCGCATTTTCTTTTATTTTCTCTATAAATTTGTTTCTCTCGCATTTTATTTTATTTTCTCTCTAAATTTGTTTCTCACGCATCCTCTTTCATATTCTCTCAAAATTTATTTCTCTTGCATTTTATTTTATTTTCTCTCTAAATTTATTTCTCTCGCATTCTCTCTTTCATTTTCACTCCAAATTTATTTCTCTCCCATTATCTATTACATTTTCTTTCTAAATTTATTTTTCTCATTCGCTATTACATAGTTTCTCTAAATGTATTTCTCTCGCCTTCTCTCTTTCATTTTCTCTACGAATTTCTTTCTTTCGCATTCCCGCTTTCATATTTTCTTGTCTAATTCTCTCTCTCATTCTCTCTCTAAATTTATTTCGCCTCCATTTTCTCTTTCCTTTTTTCTGTGAATTTATTTCCCTCTCATTTTGTCTTTCATTTTCTCCCTAAATGTTTTGTCTCATTCTCTCTCATTATATTTCTCTCATTTGATTTCTCTTTCTGTCTCTCTCAATGTTTTTTCCTTTTATTTTAATTCTCTCGCCGTCTCTCTCAATGTTTTTTTCTCTCATTTTATTTCTCTCTCCGTCCCTCTCTAAAATGAGAGAATAAATGCTTTCCCCCTCTGTCGCTCTCATTTTATTTCTCCCTCTTCATTTCTGCCCCTCAATATCGCTATTTTCTTTTTCTTTCCGCCTCCTTCAATTATCTTTCTGCCTTGGCTATATTTCTCTTTCTGTCCCTTTGCAGCATCATAATCTCGCATTCCCGTTGCGTCTCTTTTATTTCTTTGTTTTTCGGTCTTCTTTGAATACATTATCTCGTCATAACTATCTGTCTTTTCGTCTCTTTCTTATTATATTACCACCTATCTGCTTGTATTTATTTTTCCTCTTTGTGTATTTCTCTCCCTTCATCGCACTTGTCTCCACTCCGTGTCTTTCACTTTTTCCTCTATCTCCCTCTTCCTTGTTAGAACTCTCTCAATGTCTCCTGTCCGTATATGTGTAAGGTTATCCCTATACTTGTCCCTCCTTCGCTTTGTGGGACCTTTCCTCCCTTTTCCCCCTCCTGGAATTACGCACCCTAAATCGCCTAAGAATAACATCTTCCCCCCTGGACATGGTCACGTGAGCCGGTGAGGAAGGGGAAGGTTTCATCAAGGAGCACTTTTTTCCCCTGTACAAACGGAGGGAGAAAGCAACCATTAAGAATTCATTCCTTCCTGACTCGTCTGTACTCTCGCATTTGCTCACTTGTCCGTTTTAATCTACTCATAGGGTTACGACGAGGACAAGAGAGATTTGAAGGGTAGAGATAGAAAGCAAAGAGACAGAGAGAGATAGCGAGAGACAGACAGAGATAAAGATATAGAGAAAGAGAGAGAAAGAGATATAAAGAGAGATAAAGAGAGAGAAAGAGAGAGAAAGAGAGAGAAAGAGAG
>JAQGBT010005073.1:0-15063 GCA_034698585.1 Disparrhopalites patrizii
CATTAAATTGTGCTTGAAATCGTACATTAAATTGTGTTTGAAATCGTACATTCAATTGTTGTTCAAATAGAACATTAAATTGTGCTTCCAATCGAACATTAAATTGTGCTTCAAATCGTGCATTAAATTGCCCTTCAAATCGAACTTTAAATTGTGTTTGAGATCATATATTAAATTGTGGTTCAATTCGAACAATAAATTGTGCTTCAAATCGTACATTAAATTGTGATTGAAATCGTACATTAAATTGTGGTTCAAATCGAACATTAAATTGTGCTTCAAATCAAACATTAAATTGTGCTTTAAATCATGCTTGAAATCGTATTTTAAATCGAACTTGACATCGTATTTTGAAATTGAATTTGCAAGTCAAAATAAAATCTAATCTGAGTTAAACTAAGCCAAGTTCAGCTTAAGCCAAGTTGGAGCAAGGTCTGTTTCAAGTTCATTTAATCAAGTCCCGAATTGTCAGAGTCGTAATTCAAGGAAATTCTACTCCAGAAATGATTTCGAAATTGAACTTACATTTAAAATTAACGAGTTTATAAACAGCGATTTCAATTGCGATTAGCAACCAGCAAGTTTTTTCTAGATCAGGTGACAACGGGCGTCGCATGCTAAACACAAAATAGATGTTCTCAACGCTAAAAAGTAGATTTTTTAAAATTTACAATTTAACCCAAATCAAGTAATTAAACTTAATTTAGGACTGATTGTGAGTTAAGAATCAGAAAATTTCGACCTCAAAATTAAACGAGTAGTTAATCAATTTCGAGCATCTTCAAAAAAAACTTCTAAATTGTCATGCCCAAGTGACTAAATAATTTTCGAAAATAAAATTGCACTTGGTACGGAAATAGATAGACGCAAATTGAGCTTGAACCGATAAGAAGCTCTACCACACCATAGACATTTTCTATTTTGTAAAAAAAAAAGATAGTTTTTAAAACCTGATGGCCACAAAAAGCCAGACGTAATATGCGGCGAGGAGGGTCCCCGTGAGCGTTAGTAAGCCAATGGAGGTCCAAGTTGAATTGGAAGCCTCCACATTCTTAGCACCACGGAGTTTCTTCGCATTTGCTTTGCCATCGTAATTTCCTACTTCGGAGTATGTCGGATCCGGATTGTCCCGGTCTGGGTTTAACGACTGCAAATAAAATAACAGGAACAGGGAATTTTTCGGTATTTCGCCATTGTCTTCCCCATAACACTAAGAAGCACATTTAACGTGGCTACTTTTCCCTGCACAACAGATCTATTAAGAGAGCAAACCACTATTACAAAAATATCGGATACCTATACACATTTACAGATAGTAGCTATATGTAGTCAATTATTTTTGTAAACCATTTTGTACTGCAGAATTATAAGTTCGTTTTACACACTTTAAGCCCGGTTTTCACAAAAAAATATACATTATAAAACGAGGTAAAAGCATTCAAATCACAATTCAAAAAAGGGCTTATTTCCGAAAAATGGAAGAAATTGGGGAAAAGTCCAATATATTCAATAAGAAGTTTGGTTTTGTGTTGTAATGTATTGTTTTTAAGCCTTAAATCTCCATATTTTATTTCAGTGTATCAAGACCCTCAATCGAAGGTATAAAAAATAATTCATTGCGAGAAAAATATACATTTTTAAAACATAATTTTTAGCGAGAAAAGCACACAATTTTTAAACATAACTTTTAGCGAGATAAGCATACAATTTTCAAACCTAATTTTTAGCGAGAAAATCACACATTTAAAAAAATTAAGTTTGCCGAGAAAAGTATAATTTATAGCAAGAAAAGTATACATTTTCAAAATATAATGTTTGGCAAGAAATGCATATACATTTTCGAAACATAATTTTTAGCGAGAAAAGCGTTCATTTTTATGTTTTAAACATACATAATTTGTCCGTTTAGAAAGCGTAAGGCTCGCCCTATTTATTGTTGTTATTTTGTACGAGAAGGTATGCACGTAATTATCTGTATTTACGAAAATCATGGGTACATACGTAAAAATATGCATACTAAAAAATATGTATATATATATACGTCAAAATATGTATACTTTTACACATAATGTACACAGCAGAAACAAAGCAAACTTTCTCACTAATCCTATTTAATTTACATTATTCTAAATTGACGTTTCCTGTATCCTGTACGTATACATTTCATAGTGAAAAACATTTTAAGTAAATTGTTTTTTTTAGCGTTTTCGTGTCAAACGAGAACTGCGAAAAAAATAGAGGATACGGAAAAAACAAAAGAGGAGGAGACACAATTGTTTTTCAGCAAACTGACTGAAACTATGATAATCTCACAGTTTGTCCAAAGCTATAGTGCTGGGCACCCACCACGCAAAGCCATGCCGAAATGCCCGCAAGGGGTGTGAGGATAAAGAAGCAAGCAACATCAAAGAAGAGATTTCGGGTGTCCGTCGGAGACAACGGATTCCGAATCCATGCCACGAAGCTCCGCCAACCAGTGTACTGGAAGGATTAATGTATAGATAATCAAAATATCAGAGGTGTCCAAAATACTTGAATTGTAATTACGAAATACAAATTACAAAATACAGTCGGAGGCTTTAATTACAAAATATCAATTACATTCGACTGCCTTCCAAGTATTTAATTACAAATTACAAAATACAATTATATTTTGCGCCCAACACAAAATACAAACTACAAAACACATCAGTAGCAAGTTAAATATTTAAATTTATGTAAACAAATATTTAAATACTTGTTTCAATTACAAAATACAAGTAATTGCATTTAAAATACGCATTTTTAATACAAAATACAAATAAATGTATTTAAAATACGTATCATATGCGTTTATGTTCATTTAAGAGCATAATCAACAAATTACAAATGCTGTTTTTCCCGGGTGCATTTTTAAATTACAAAATGTATTTAAATACAAAATACATGGAGAACACATCTGTATTTGAAAATACAAATACAAAATACAAAAATGTATTTTAAATACGTATTTCAAATACATGTATTTTAATTACGATGCATTTTGGCCACCTCTGCAAAATATATGCACTTTTTTGTAGGGATTTAGACTTAAAGCTATTGATCGTCGTCAGGTCGTCACATGAAATGTGACGGACAAGAAAAGTTTGTTCGTTGCCTTTTATTGGAAACATCCAGCATGACACTTTTAGAACCTCAAAAAAAAAAATCCAAAACAAAAGGCGTAAATAAATACTTTTTATTTTGCAAACAAACTTTCTCAGGAATTACCCTTGGACGGCGTTCCGTTTCATATTCATGGCCACAAATCTCACAGCTGGTTTTTGCCGATTCCCCCAGCCATCTCTCCAGGCATACCCGATGTACTTTTCCCATGGAGCCTGCAAGTATGTACATATAGAATAATGCAAGGCGTTATGGCATACCATATTTTACCTAAGCTTGTAATTGCAGCCACTCGCCAATTTAATCAACAACTACGCGTACTGAAAGAAAAGGATGTAAAATTAAGAAGACTAGCGCCTGCCTATTTTATTCATTAATTATGGCCAGCAAATTCATCAAATTGTAAAATCAACATATGTATTGTCAAAGTTTTTCAGGGGCCATTCAAAAGTATTAGCGTAACCTGCTTCATTTTGTTTATCGGCTTTGCGGAATTATTCAAACAGACTGTCAGGATAACCTTACACATTATATATTTAAATACATATATAGTGAGAAATGATCAACCGCGGGGATTCAAAACTTCGCCGTTATAGCAAAAAATGGTTATATAGAACACCGTTGTATAGAGAGTGATTTTCTCATTGAAAATCTCTCAGGGGAGTTGGTGCCCACCGTTATAGCACCAAAACCGTTAGAAAGAGGTCCGTTATAGAGAGAATTGACTATTTGACTAATTTTTTGATATACCGTTCACTCTCGCTATAGTAACTGCACCCTATAAAGCATCAAATTTTGCTTGTTACATGTAGCCAAAAGCTGTTATAGAAAACTGACATGTCCATGTTAGCAAATGGAGAAAGTTTTTGAGGGGAGCATTTTTTGCGGCTGTTATATCTAGAGTACTTTTATACATTGGACTGCTATAGAGAGAGTCGACTGTACCTTTACAAAGACAGGGTGTTAAGAGAGTCATCCGACTGGGATTATCATGACAAATCCTACAGACGTCCTCCCCCGCCTCCACCTCCAAATTATCCTTGTTTGGCTCCGCCAAACTAGCCACCATTACCCCTTCCGCCGCTTCCGGCTTAGAACCCTCAGAGCTTTGTTTGAGTCCCGATGAACCCTCCAGGACCAACCCCGGCTGAGGACCTGGACAATTGGAGGTGGTGGGATTGATTTCCTCCAGAACGTGGACGTTCCCTTTCTCCAAATCCTTAGCCTCCGCGCCCCCTAGCCCGGCTCCGGGATTGTTATTGGAGCGGTGATAGGCCGTCGTGAACCAGTTGGTGGGGACTACCTGGGAGGATTTCCTGGAGATGGGGAGGATCCTGGATACAAGCCAAGGAATGACATCCAAAAAAATATGAATTAAAATTCGAATTAAAATACGCGTTTTTCCTAATTATGAATACAAATTTAAATTTCGGATATCTAAAATATTAATTCGAATTCCAATACAATTTTATTCAAATATTCAGACAGGTGAATATGTATTCAAATACTTTTCGAATATTAAAAAAAAATATTTTTAACGCAATCTGGCATAATTTGTAGCTTATAGTAAGCGCAAAATCTGTAGACAAAATTATAAATTGATTCCGGAAATCTAATTTTGCCAAAATCGATGCTTTTAAGAACGAAATCGTTGTAATACTGCCAATCGAAAAAATAAATGTTGCAAAACCTTGATTTTGCAAAAAAAAAACTTGCTCGAAGGCGGGAATTAGTAACATAATAGAAGAATTTTCGAATACGAATAAAATATCGGAATTCAAATGTCAACTTTTGAATACGAGTTTGAATTTCGAATGTATTTGTAATTATAAATTCCAATTAAAATACTTTTCTGACAAAAATATGGATACTAATACCGATTAAAATACTGAAAAATATGAATATAATTCCGATTTGAATTCCAATACCGATTCTGATGTCATACCTGGATACAAACGGGATTTTGTTCGATGGGCTCAATTCCGTGGAAGAACCTCTGGTATTCATATCCTTATGTGGGTCGGGCTGGGGGTCAGGATTAATTAGCTCATTTTCCCGAGTCATAACCAGGACTTGGCCGGTGTTCAGATTCTCCATCGTTATCAATGTGGCTGGAGGGCAGCCACAGCGGATTATGGGACTCGTCTGGAGCTTAGGCTCTTCCAGGCTTCCAGAGCTTCCAGGCCTTCCCTCATTATTGATAATGCTATTATACATGAAATGTGATTTCTTATTTTTTTGGGGGGGCATAAGCTTCAAAATTCAAAAGTTACTTTTTTTAGGTTTTTAACAGAGATAGGTTAATTACTAAAATTTAAGTAGTGACTAAAATATTTAATTACTCCCAAATTTTTCCTAAATAATAAATTACTTACTTAATTAAACTGCGAAATAATTTTCAAAGTAATAAGTAAATTATTTAATTAACTTATTTATTAACATATTTTTGGAATTATTCATGATTTTTTTAATTACTGTTAATATTTATTTAAATTACTAATTACAATTAGTAACTTTTAAAGTTAACGTCTACTGGGTACTAGATATTAATATTAATGTTTGTATTATATTAAACGCATAACAATACTTTTTGGAATATCATTCAGTACATTACTAAAGACAAATATACATACATACGATGTAGGTTATGTTATAAGTTATAAAGCATTGCAAAAATGAAGTATAACACTGCATAACCCAATAAACATAAGGTGCAAGCTATGAAAAGTCAAATACAGTGGAGTCTCTCTATAACAAGTCTCTTTATAACAACTTTTCTCTATAACAACATTATTTTTTCCGCCCTTCGTACATATAAGGTACATATTTAATGTTCTATATAACAACTTTTCCCAGTAACAATATTTTTCGCCCTTCCCTACAGAGTTGTTATATAGAGACTACTGTATTCCGTTTGTAGCACGAAACGTAAAGAATACCCTAGGGATTTAAAATAGCAAGTACAGACTCAAATATTGCAATTATCATCCGTTTTGTATATAAAAATTACGTTACTTCTGTCAGTAAATCAAATAGAACTCATTTTATAATCTTTGCGTACTATTTTGTCCATGTATCATCCAGTTTTACGGTGGGATAGACACAAATTTTGAAATTAACTTCAATTTAAATTAAATTTCCAGTAATAAATAAAAACTAATTTTTCATAAATTTTTCGAGTACTAATTCCTAATTAGAATTTTACTTGCGCTAAGTTTAAGCATTAATTAGTAAGTAGTTTCTAAAATTTCGAAAATAATAATTACCGCCTTTTAATTACTAATTAGCAATTCAATTAGTAATTATTACTTAAGTAATTAATTAGAACCTATCTCTGGTTTTTTCAGTTAGTTCATCATGCGTGTATCTACCCATTAGACGGGATGTTACTTCTGCTCGTGGTCACTGTCCCGGTCAGAGGCGCAGATCCTGACTCGGATTTGTGGGATTCATCCTGGCCGCTGCTGTTTTTATCCGGCCTTTCCGACATAATTGTTGTATATCGCCTTTTCTAAATACAGTATGAGGGCACGGCACTCTTCTGGAGAACGATGCTAAGGGCCAATCAGGAAGGAGTTACGGAGGCTAAGGCACACCCAACGACTAACTTTGGGGGAAGTAGTGAGGCCAAAGTTGATTATGATGGGAAAATCCTGCATACCTAGATATATAAAACTACAAATTATCCGTATGTACACACATATTAATGCACATAGGTACATAAATAGTGTATTACACATTAATTCAGAGGTAAGAAGTAAGAACAAACGGATTTAAATTCAAGTTAATTAGCATTCATCGGAGTGCGAGGTTTGAGGTTTTTATAAGAGGACGAGGAGAGGACACTTTTTAGCTTACTCTTTTTTTTTGCAAAAACAATTACAATTACATCATGATCTATGTATTATTAATGTAACATAATAATTACTTAATTAATTAATTACCTATTAAATTTCATAAAATATGTATGTATATTATGTAGCAAAACAATGTAATAACAAATACCTTAATCTTACATTCAAATAAAGGGTAACTATAATTAAATAAAAATGAACGAAAAACAAAATTATTATGTAATTTGTCAAAGTCAAAACGCAAAAAGGCCCAACTTTGGTTCATGTCAATTGCCGACTTGCTGAGCCAGAGAGCACGAGAGCAGACGAGCAGAGGCCAAAAGCCCAAAGCAAAACAGTATATTTGTATTTTTTATATTTGTTGTAGAGACTCCAGTACTGAATTATGGGTTCAATCCTTCAATGGGTTAGGTTTTGGATAATTAAGTAATCCTGGGGTTAAATAGGTAGTTTAGTTACGTACTTATGTATTAGGTTCTTGTTGTTAGGCTTTAGGTATATGAGCTAATGAGATTAATGAGTACGCATGATTATTGAGTATCTGACAATCTGACAGTTTGTCATCACAAAAATCTGTGTTCCATTTTCCATTTATGTATGTGTGCATGTATGTGTATGTATGTACATATGTATACAACAAGTCCTATACAATCCAATCCAAATTAATACAACCAGAAATTCTCAAAATCCACAACCAATCACTGATTGCAAATTGCAAAAACGAAATTACCGAACATATGTACCTATGTATGTAAAATTCTGGTAGTCGGATTCTGATTTCTGATCATTATTATTTATTATTCATTATTGATAATAATTATTAATTATTATCATTAATAATAATAATTATTGTTAGTTATTATTACCATACTAAAACATAATTTTATTATTGCACATTGCAGAATTGCATATTGCATTTTGCATGCATCAGGCAGTCACTCAGGCTACTCAGGCATGACCAATTATTCACCAAGCGACAATAAAAAATTATGATAGTTGGACATTAACTATTAACAGTATTAACATATTACGTATTCAAAATTATATTAATACGTAGTACATACTATGTAGCATTTTTTAAACCGTAAACCGTAATTTATTATTGCAAACTGTACGTAATAAATAATAAATATATGAAACATGGTCAAAAAGTACGGTCCATCGCATAATTACAATAGTTATTGTATTTATCTGTACTACGATAATAATAACAACTTTCTCAATTATTGATAATATACTATAACAACATGGTCCATGTCAAGGGGAAGGCAAGGGGATGAAAAAATTCTACTCGAGATAAAGCTTTTTCTTATCCAACATGTAACTACAGTGGAGTCTCTCTATAACAACTCTGAAGGGAAGGGCGAAAAATATTGTTACAGGGAAAAGTTGTTATACAGAACACTAAATATGTACATTACATGTACGAAGGGAGAAAAAAAAAAGTTGTTATATAGAAATGTTGTTATAAAGAGACTTGTTATATTGAGACTCCACTCTATTATGTATATCTCTTGAGCATGATATCTCCTATCCAGTTTGGCAACAGACAAAGACCTGAAAGATCGTCATCCCCCTCGTTAAATTACCATTTCCTGAGCCAGTCGGGAATTCTAACGTGATGGGGAGGATTCGGTGGAGGCTGAAGAGAAAGGAGAAAGCATCCCTTACACGAATCGCACTACGTGAGTTTTGTCAGGCGGAATCACTTTTGACATCCATATATGTTATACAAAGTATATACAGGGTGCCAAGAAACGATATACCCCCCTAAACAATATGATGAAACAATGCTGCAAAATAGACAAAGCATGTTTCCCATGCAGAATCTTATTGTGGATCTAGGAAAAAAATGTCATCCCGATCCGACCAACAATAGCTGAGTTATGGCGGTTTTTTCAAAACAAATAAAAAATTTAAATTTCCGACGAAATTTATTTTTTGCTTTTGTCTTTAGGGACAAAGTTTTTAATGTTCCCCCAGCCTAATGAAATTGAGAAAGCGAGTTTTCTGAGCAGAATTTTATTGCGAGTTTTGGAAAAAATTCTCATAAAGTTCGAACACGAATTGACTAACTTATGGCGATTTTTCCGCACCAAGTTCAAAAATTGAAAAATTTCGAAAAATCTAGTTTTTTTATGTCATTTTTAAAAATGCATCTTTCTGATACACAATTGTATTGCGAATTCAGGAAAATATTTTTTTCCAGATAGGACCAAAAGTTATAGCTGTTTTTCAAAAACATAGTTAAGTTTTTAGGGAGATCTGAGAATTCGCAATTCAATTGTGTATCAGAAACATGCATTTTTAAAAATGACATGAAAAAACTAGATTTTTCGAAAATTTTCAATTTTTGAACTTGGTGCGAAAAAATTGCCATAAGTTAGTCAATTCATTTTCGAACTTTATGAGAATTTTTTCCTAAATTTGCAATAAAATTCTGCTCAGAAAACACGCTTTCTCAATTTCGTTAGGCTGGGGGAACATTAAAAACTTTGTCCCTAAAGACAAAAGCAAAAAATAAATTTCGTCGGAAATTTAAATTTTTTATTTGTTTTGAAAAAACCGCCATAACTCAGCCATTGTTGGTCGGATCGGGATGACATTTTTTTCCTAGATCCACAATAAGATTCTGCATGGGAAACATTCTTTGTCTATTTTGCAGCATGGTTGCATCATATTGTTTAGGGGGGTATATCGTTTCTTGATACCCTGTACATATGAAACATCCTTACATAAGTACATCATAATATAATGTGTATAAGTACATATTTACACGCAATATACCCAGAAGACGAGAAGAACCTCTCCTCAGCCCTGTTTCAACAAGAATTGAACTTTGAAATAAATACATTTTTCTATAATGCTAGGAGAGCGGCAATTCCCGGGCCTTCCTTTTATTTCTGATAGTGATTTAAATAGACACAAGAAGCGACTTTTATTTTGTCATTTCATTCCAGCGTTCACTCCCTGCGGGGTACAACTTTCGTGGACGTGTCATATCAAGATTAGGACAATTGTTGGGATGATTCTCTATTGTTGTGCGTCGTTCATGCCGCGACGAATGTCGGTATTATTATTTTAAAATCCTGGGAACTTTTCATTGCACTGAAGACGTCTTCTCATGCTTTCGCAAGCCTCAAAAAGGGGTTCCCTTACGGTTTACGGTACATACATTTTCACAAACTCAATTTGTATTCCATAGATTTTGAACAAATGCAGGAGTTTGGCAGGATTTTATTTCGGAAATTTAAGACAAAAATTGAGTCGAATGCGTTTTATAGTCATTATAGGGACTTTTCTGAGGGAAGTCTTGAAAAAACACTTTCTACAAGATTTTCTATTGCTATACTCTTAGATTTGTACCTTCGAGTGAACTTTGTTCATGAAAAAAATGGAAACATTGTGAGTACAATTTTACTGTGGATCTGTCACAAAACGATATATTTGATTTATTTAACAAATTTATGTAAATTAATTTAATTTAATTTAAAATAATTCTTCAATTGACAAAAGATTCATTTTTGTATTCAAGCCTGCTTCATCATTTTCTGGAGCAAAATCGTGATTCCCAAGAAATAGTTTATTGCGCGTGTGAAATCCATTTCTTTTTAGTTCAAGTTCAGACGTTTTTAGTTACATTTGCAAAACAATTCCGCCGAATGCAGGATTTACTGAACATAAATAAGGGAGTTTTAGGAGATTTCTCCGTCGAGATCACTCCGCAGGATAACCAAAATGAGTAACTGCATGCATAATTCAGGGTAAAATCCATTTTTTGAACTTGAAGAAATATTATAAGCTTCAACAAGAAACAAACTTGGTTGCTTCGGATTGAATTAATTATCAGAATTCCCAATTCAGCAATTAAAATGAACGACTATTGAATAATTTTTAAGTATTTTGAAAAAACTCAACTTGTCAGTTACGTTCATCTATAGCTAAAAAACATTTCGTGCTTCGAATAGAACTGGGCGCCGGAAATGATACTCGGAAATAGAACTTGAACCGAGAAGGAATTCTATTTTAAATCAAGTTGTCCTTCTTGAACTTAAAAAAATTATATAATATGCATATCGAAGGTGAAGTACAAAATCTGACCATATCCAGCGAGCCCAATTACAAAATATGACCGTCTCCATTCTGCCTTAATGCAAAAAAATGACCACCTCCCAAATGGAAACACCATAGAAAATGTTGGATTTTTTTGGGGGGAGTTGCTCAATTTTCGAATTTACGCAGAATGGAAATGTAAATATTCTGTAATAGGGCTCGCGGGATGTGGTCAGATTTTGTACGTCACCCGTTATGTACATACATAATGGATATAGTTTACACCAAGATATGACATCGGAATCGGTATTCGAATTTAAATCGGAATTATATTCATATTTTTCAGTATTTCCATCGGAATTAGTATCCATATTTTTGTCAGAAAAATATTGGAATTGGGATTTATAATTACAAATACATTCGAAATTCAAATTCGTATTCAAAAGTTGACATTTGGATTCCGATACTATATTGGTATTCGAAAATTCTTCCATTATGCTACTGCTTCCCGCCTTCGAGCAAGTTTTTTTTTTGCAAGATCAAGGTATTGCAACAATTATTTGTTCAATTGGCAGTAATATAACAATTCCATCCGTAAAAGCATCGATTTTTGCAAAATCAGATTTGCGGAACCCATTTATAATTTATAATTGTGTATTGAGTTTGCGTTTATTTTAGGCTACAAATATGCCAGATTGCATGAAAAATAAATGTTTAAAAATATTCGAAAAGTATTTGAATACGTATTCATATGTCTAAATATTTGAATAAAATTGTATTGGAATTCGAATTGATATTTTAGATATTCTAAATTTAAATTTGTATTCATAATTAGGAAAAACAGGTATTTTAATTCGAATTTTAATTCATATGTTTTCGGATGTCATTCCTTGGTTTATACGTATGTAATACGTATGTATATGTATACAGATTCACATGCCTGAACATTTTGTGTACCCTTTCCTCTATCACACGGTCCTCCTTTGGCCTTGTCGTAAGTGACATCCAACGGAAGGAGGAAAACATTTGTGAGGGGACAAGAAGCTCCGATCCCTAAAAGTTGAGGATGACCCTAGCAATTGGATGGATGATTACTTTTTATTTCTGGTAATAGCATCCGTCATAGTCATCACACAACTAAAAGCTTACGTAGAGGGACTCGGAACACATCATTTCACATCCCCCATCCCATGGACGAGTCCTGGCATCCTCCAGCTTTTCAGTTAATATTACCGGGGGGAAGGTGATGCGGGGTGATCCGAATGGAGAAGGATTCTACAAAGTGCATATCGTCGTTTAAGCCTCAAAACTGACTATCGTACATAAGGATTACATGTGACTTGGTCAGTTTTGATACTTAAACGATGATACATAGACATATACAGGTATATACATTGGTGCATATTTCTTGTCATGCGCTGCACTTACATACAGTATAGTTAGATGAATAAATGGTTATTACACTCATTAAACTCCCCGTCTCCACGTCTCCAGTGATATCCGAATTGCCGACGATTGGTCAGTACATGAGGGAGTGCGGCGCAAAAAGCAAAAAGGGAAAGTGTACTAAAATTGGAAGCTATAAATTCGAGGAGGAATAGAACGATAACATATAGGACAAAGGGATAGAAGCCAGAAAAGAGAAGGGGGGGGGAGGAAAAACTGAGAGCTAACGGATTCACGAAGACACAAAATTACACTCAAAACCACAAGGCAACCAGAAGAAAGGCAAAGAGAAGAAGAATATTAATGTATACATATTGGGAAGTGATAGCAATAATAAAGGTGAAAGACAAGTTGGAAATAATATGATGGAAAGGGGAAGAAAGAGACGAAAAGATGCGTATATGTAAACGTAGAAAGTGAAAGAAAGGCACTGATACTCTCGAGGAATCGAGGATAGAAAGCAAAAGAGACGTTACCCGATGTTTGGTCAGTCAAGCACTTCGTCAGTGGATTACTCTATGCTTTCTTTTCAATTCTTTTAGGTTAGGTTAGGTCCCAATTTTAGTAAACTCTACGACCACTGACGAAATTGTGGGGATTCGAAAGCTAAACAAAAAGGTGGAGAAGGAAATAAAACTGGGAAAAGTATATGCACAATGGGACAATAGAACTGACGAATGGAGAAAGTCGAAAAAGTCGAAAAAATTGGGAGAATAAAAAGAAGGGACGAAAATGAGTAGATACAAAAAATAATAATAGCAAAAGAGCAAAGAAGATACAGAAGAAAATGTAGAAATTAAAAACCAGAAAGAAAATGAGAAAGTTCAAAAAAAGAAGAAAATGTAGCAATTAAAAAGCAAGAAAAAATATGAGAAAATACAAAAAAAAAGATAAAAAAAAGAAAAAAAGAAAATGTAGAAATTAAAAGGCAAGAAAAAATATGAGAACGTACAAAAAAGATAAAGAAAAGAAAATAAGAAAATGTAGAAAGAATTAAAAACAAGAAAGAAAATGAGAAAGTACAACAAAAAAAGATAAAAAAAAAAGAAGAAAATGTAGAAATTAAAAAGCAAGAAAAAATATGAGAAAGTACAAAAAAGAAAATAAGAAAATGTAGACATTAAAAACAAGAAAGAAAATGTAAATAAAGTGAGAAAAGCAACAGAGCTAAAGTCGATGAAAAGTACAGAGGTAGAAAAAACAAAGAAAAGAACAAAGTGAAAATACAGGGACAAACAAAAGAAGGAAAGTGAGACTAATTGTTTAGGATTACGAAACGAGGCAGTTTCTTCCTTTTACCTGAAAAACGGACTTAATCCCCTCTAATTCTCCACCCTATCAACAAGCTCAGAAGAAATTCATCTCATAACATCCTTCCATTCATTCCTTCATCCGTTCCACGACGTGTGCCGCATTAATAGCGCAGTCTTCTGAAATGCAAAGCGTCGGAATGACTCACTCAGACATTTCAACCCCGCCGTCTCAATTTCTCCGTCCTTTACATTACAGGGGGATGAACAATTTTACGAGGGGTGGGAGGATTTATGAGAAGAAAAGGAGAGAAAGGAAAAGATGGGTGAATATGACACCATAAAAAATTTGCTGAGACAGTATTATAGGACCCGGAATTTGCAGTGAATGTCTCCCTCGTTACGGAGTACACTTACTTTAATTGATTTGGATCAATAGCAGTAATAATGCTTCCCAATGGCATCTATAGTAATAGTGCGATGAGGGAGAATAAGCGGATGAGCATTGGCGACTTTTCTTTTTAACAGATATATTGCAAAGGATCATAAATGTTGTACTAGCAATAAATAGGATGGGGAAAGCAAATAAAAACTTTTACGAAGGACTACATATGTACATAAGGGGTGGATCAAATGGCGAGGGGGAGATGATTCTGGCTTCTGATGCTCTCTTGCCATGTAAGTGAAGCGCAGATAAATTGGGGTGTATCTATGGGGTGTATGAAATATGGAGAGTAAAATGTTCAGAGGGGCGAAACTGGCAGACAGAGAGTGTAATGACTGTAATGTGAAGGTGTAACTATACGGAATGAAAGGAGGGTGAGTTGGACAAACAAATTGTTGTCTCTCTCTTGAATCCAAATGCTTATCACAATCCTATATAGTTTCAATTCTGTCTCACGTTTCCTCTTTCTCCGTTCTGCCTTTCTCTTCCTCCCTCAATATCCTTTTATTTTTGCCTCATATTTTTATTTACTTCTACTTTTGTTCATTATCCTTTTAATGTAGCTTTCTCTTTCTCCCAAAATATTCGTTTATTTTCGGTTTCTCTTTCTCCCACAATACTCGTTTTTTTCGGCTTCTCTTTCTCCCACAATATTCGTTTTTTTCGGTTTCTCTTTCTCCCATAATATTCGTTTTTTTCGGTTTCTCTTTCTCCCACAATATTCGCTTTTTCAGTTTCTCTTTCTCCCACAATATTCGTTTTTTTCGGTTTCTCTTTCTCCCACAATATTCGTTTTTTTTCGATTTCTCTTTCTGCTATTTATTTTTTCGCTTTCTCTTTCTCCCACAATATCTATTTATTTTTTCGATTT
>JAQGBT010005074.1:0-15060 GCA_034698585.1 Disparrhopalites patrizii
TATAAAAAATTAATTAATTTTAAATAATTGTTTATATTATAAAAAATAAGTTAATTTTAAATAATTATTTTGATTATAAAAAATTAATTAATTTTAAATAATTGTTTATATTATAAAAAATAAGTTAATTTTAAATAATTATTTTGATTATCAAAAATAAATTAATTTTAAGTAATTATTTTGATTATAAAAAATAAATTGCTATTACCAATTTCCAGGATTGTCCATGTTTGCCCTCACGTACAATGAGGAACTCCGGCTGTCCCTGGTGGTGGACACCTCCTTAGCCTCCAGTCAGGAAGAGGCTGACCAACTCCAGTGGGGTCTTTTGCTGGAAGCGGAAAATCTTCTGTCCGAGGAATAATAACGGAAGCAAATTTATGAATTTATTTTTGCTTAAAGAAGACAAATGTTTTGCGGGCCATTTTATTTTGGATCCAGCAATTTCGTGCTCTACTTCGTTATAAGAGCCATTTTTCGGATTTCGCCCTTCAAAGGCTTCTGATGACCTTGGTACAAATGGATAGGCCAGGTGGTAGGAATGCAAAAGCCGATTTGGCTTGAAAATTTTACCAATGGCATCTGCGGAAGACACTGAGGATGAAATTTAGTGCTGGAGTGAATTGTTGAAAGTTTTAGATTGGTGTTATTTGAATGTGTGGTAAATACTGGAAATTCTGTGCAAAATCATGGAGATTCCAGTATAGACATAAACTCGGCAATAACTCTAAAAAAATGGCTGCGTCTCTACGTGGGTGTCGTTGTCAATTAGTTTTTTTCCAATTTACATAAAATATAGTTGGACAATTAAAAATATTTATTTTCCGTGATATAAAAAAGTATCCCACAGTACAATTCACTTGTAAGTACAATTATTTATACAGTTTCCAATGTTTTCAAATTTCCTCCAGGAGGAGATCGCCCAAATATAAAACTTTTTATGTTTTTATACAGAGATTTGTGGAACAAATGAAAAAACGAAAGTACAATTTTCCCATTTGATGCTTTTTGGGCGACCCTGTACATATTAGAACCCGTTTGACATTCTTATTGTTATACTTGCGTTCGGCAAAATTTTAATTCTATAATAATTATAATCCTACTTACGCATTTAGCAATACAAAAACGTACAAACAATCGTGATGCTTCGGAGCAGACAAGTATTAGCGCTTTACATCGTTGAAGGCGCGTTAAAAGATATTTATATACAATACTTAAAAATCTATTTCTAACAAAATTTACACACTTAGTCAGTTTAAAAAAACAAAATTAAGCCTAGAACACACATTTTTTATACATGAACTTTGGTTTCCACTGTCTCAAAAATGTATCGAGGAATGAATCATAATTTAAACGTAAATGTAATTAAAATAAGGAAATGCATTTAAAATCATACAAGGCTAATTCGGCTAGTAGAGCTCCCAGCATTTCTCGACCAATCAGTGTCGATACAAAATTGTACAAAAAATAAATTGCCGAGACTTAGCAAAATAAATCCCGAAATCGTTTAAGCTTAGCACAAATAAAACTAAAAGTAATTCTGGGTGGCTCTTATTAGGACATTCAACAAAAAAACTACACTGGCCTAAAAGTAACTCACCCTGAAAATAACTACAAAAGGGAAAGAAGGGCAATATTACCGACTATCTCCGCCCTACCCCACCAAAATTAAAAAAAAAATTGCACTCCATTTACAAAAAAAGACGACTCAAAAAAATTGCTCAGCCTTAAAAAATAATATTATACTACAAAAAATGGTGCAAAAATAAAGTATACAACCACTTTCACAACATTACAAACTTCGCCCCAAAAACAAACATTCCCTTACTATAAAAAATGACGAGAATTGACTTCAGTACCAAAATTACACCAACTTTTCTTGCAAAAAAATGTACTTCGAAAATTAAAAAAGACAAAATAATATAGATTAACGACGTTAAACTATTTTAGCCTAAATTTGATTGAAGTCAGATTTTGCTTAAAAAGTTGAGAATTTATTTAAGTCTTGCTAACTGCACTTTGGAAAATTGGGGCAATAACAACAAATTACAATAATGATTGGACCATTATTACTAACTGTTATTACGACGCTCCCAACGAAATGACGAGCACACACTTATCTTTATTCCATGCATAACTTTAAAATTACGTACAAAAATTATAATTGTTGAGCAATTTTAAGTCCATGGTTGGCTAATTTGTTTAATGAGACATAACGTATCTATAATCAAGTATAGGTACGAATGACATCGCAAATTGGAGCTCGGCATATGGGACAATGACCTTTCTCCTTGGTCTCCATGTAGACATTGGCACACTGGAAACACATGCACATATGGCCACAGGAGTAGAAGACGCTGTCCACTGGACGCTCGCAACAGGCCAGACATTCCAGGGAGAACAACGCCTGGTCTTTCCCGGAAGAACTACTACTATTGCTACAAGTGCTGAGGTCATGAGCCTCGAGACAGCTACTACTACTCGTGTCGTCGGTCTTGATGCTTTGACTACCGCAAGTGACCGTGGAGGACTTTAGGCTCACTTTGGACATGCCGGAGGCCAGCTTTTCCACGGCATCCATTGACTCCTGGAAGACATCAAAAGAGTGGGGAATTTAGCACATCGTTTTCCCATCATATTTTGGTATACCGAGAGAATAATCTAGTGTCTACGGTTATCTGATCCAGAAAGCATATCCTCTATACGACTTGATCCACAATCAATGAGCCTAGCATTTGATCCAATTAACATTCGATTCTAGCACGTGACACAAAATTACTGGCCACAAGCACTTTCCACCCAAAATATTAATAAAAAAAACAGAAATCTGTGAAAGAAATTGTTCTACAGGTGTAGAACCCAATTAAGTTTGAAGATAAACGGCAGTGACTAATTCCTAAACAACGAGACAAAAACTGTGCAGGTACTTTACGGTTAAAATCAAGACTTTGTCAAGCTCAAAACATTTGCACCAAGAAAAATCTATATGATACAATACTTTTGACTCATATAAACTCTAACAAGACCGGACTGGATCAAGACACCAGAGAATATAATTATCTACACAGAGGATTTCTAGCACTCAGTAAAGATGAAATGTTCCCAATGACTCACTTGATGAACTTTGGATAGACTAGGAATGGACACGTAGCTGGATGGTCCAGGATTCTTCTTGGGATACACCACCTCGTAGTCGTTGCTACAAGCCACTTTGGGTGGAGATTTGTACGCGGGAAGAGCCTGGTTGGAACAACCCGATGCCCCTTGTTGAACTTGCTGGACGTGATAATACTGCGATACTGACGATGATGAAGAACATCCCGCGCTACTGCTACCAGCGTTGAGACCAGAGTTCCCAGTGATTCCACGACCACAGATGGATTCCCGGACTTGGGATTTGACTAAATGTGCCGCTGGCAAATAGCTTGAGGATTTTGGGGTGGACGTTGAAGAACCACAGGATGATGACTGACGTTGTTGATGCTGACCTCTCGGACCACAAAGGATTTGGGGAGACTCGGGTGCTGGAGGGAGGCTGGGAGCGGAAGAACAGGCGGACATGTGTTGTTGCTGAGGGCGATATTGACTACTTCCATTTCCGCATTGGGGACTGTATTGCGGATGGATAGAAGAGGAAGAGCAAGAGGTCATTGAAGACGTTAACATCTGGTGGGGGGTGTACGGGGAGGATCCACGGTGGAAGATAACCTCCGAAGATGAAGATGACAGATGTTTCATGGGGATGGACTCCACGGAATTGAGGCTGGGACGGGAGTTGTTCAAATGGGCTCGTGGATCTGTTTTAACAAATATTCATAAAATACTGACTTAACAACTCTTTCTTAAATATCCAGATCCCTTATTGAAGCGTTTGATCCGAGCAGTCCAACTTTCGATCCAGAAGATCAATCAAACCGAAGCCGCTAGGATCTACATTTATTTTATGACATTTATTGTCGAACTTTAGATTAATTTATGACTCACCAACAAGTTCCACAGCCGTGGTATTCCCATAAATGTCCATAACTGCCCAGAGCGGAGCCCGGGTATCGACGCCGGTGAGGAAGACGCCTTTATCTTCCCCATCAATGGCAAAGTGAATTTCGCCTCCGGAATTGACATGGAACTCCAGCACAATATTCTTCTTCACCAACTGATCACTGAAGGCTTTAGCCCAGAATCCGGGTCGGGAGGTCAAATCTGTCAAGATATCAAATAATAGATTATATTCCCCAATTCCCTTCCATAAAAAATTAGAACAAAAACTTGGTCCAAAAAGTTAATCCAACAGATCACCAAGAATTACTAGGAACACTTATTTTTCTTCTGGGAATTCTTTCCCCGTGATTAATGGAGACGGTTTGAAGGGAAGGAAGAGATACAGAAATAAGTCAAAGTTTCTTAGGGATTGGGAAGAAGATAAGTCAAACTTTATTATTTTGTTCCAAAACTTACCCGGACAGACGTATTTCGGCAAGGAATTCCTCAAGGAGTTTGGATCTTGGTTCGTGAAGCCGAATCTCACCACTCCACTCCAATTATTTGAGACTTCGATCAGACGGAGGCAAACCTAAACATCACAAAAAGTAGATAATTTCATTAACATATTTGAAATCAGGAAGTTCCGCAAGGAAATACATAAGTTCAGGAGTTTGGATTCTGAAGTTATAGCTTTCTGGCTAATACTAAACGCTTAAATTAGATTAAGCCTATATAATTTTAATACCTCTAATTGTCCAAAAAGTTCAGAATGCTCAGCATGCTGACATTAAGAACAGAACAAAAATATGTACCTATACGATTTCCAAATCCGGCCTCCCATTTACGAAAACTTACTTTTGCTCCAAAAACTCCATAATAATAAAAAATGACTTTGGAAATGGGAGTTTACGGCCAGGAAAATGACTTTTACAAAGAAAAAAACTCAAACAATCAATTCTCATTACCTTCTCATTAACTTTGACAGCTCGATCAGTGAAGACGATAGCTTTGCAGAAACTATTTATTCTCCGAGCAATGGATCCTTCCTGGAAGAGTTCCACATTTTCTCCATGAACTCCATGAAAATTGAGTGGGGGAAGGTTGTTGAAGCTCGTTCCGGCCTTTTTCCCGTGACCTAGAGTAAAAAACAAAAATTAATTATAAATCCAAAAATATTTCACGTAGCTTCAACTACCATAACAGTAATCTTTCAGGTAATAAATGTGAACTATAAGGGGTCAAAGAAATGAGTCAGTTCTTAATTTAAATTACATTATATTTAAATCACTCCGATTTAATTTTAGAATCTAAGCATTTCATTGTTGGTATAAAAACGTTTTTCAAAGCTTCTCTCAGCATTTCCCTCAATGAATCACGCCCATTAAAGAGCAAGCCGGCGATGATTTCGAATAATTCCCACAATCATGACCTCATGTCATTCACAAAAAAAAAGGCAATTCAAAAATTAGACTTGACATTCACAATTGTCCTTATCCTGCCCGAACTTAAGTGGCTTATCCATCAAAATTAGAAGTACCCACACATTTGTCGGCATATCTGTCTTGCAACAAATCCGGTTTTTGACCAACTACATTTGGACCTAATTCCTGGATTAGTTAAAGGTCAAAACCAGCAAATGTAGGGTACAAACGTTCCAAGGTTTGATAATGAAGTCATAAATGTATTTCGGCATTTTCACGCTTTGCCAGGTACAATTTGAGGAACGAGGGAGAATGGAGTTGGTCAAAAAGTTATAAAGAGGGTCTTCATCGTTGGCAAATACGTTCTTCATTGGAAACAAGTGTAACTTGTTAATCCCACATAATTCCCTGATGAACTTCCCTGTCCATGTAGGACTTGCTTTGTCTCTCGCCCAAGTACCATTGTCAGATTTTAAAAGCCCTTCAAATAGTCTTAAAAACTTTTGTTCCCCCAAAAGGGATTTTTAATTCCCAGTAGAACTTTAGCCCCGGTCTATGTATAATAAAAGCCGACAATGACAATGAGGACGACACCCTTCCGATGTCATCTCGAGGATGTCCCTTGTCACTCATACTTTTCCCTCTTTTTTTTTCTCTCTCTCTCCATCCAAAATGACGTTCCCTCCCATAATTCATTTCCTTCCTTCTATTCCCTTCGGAATTTTGGATGAACATAAATATATACAAATATCTCATTTTCACCATGAGCAAAAGTGAAATCAAAAGACCTACAAGTGCGAGGAAATCCTTTCCTCCGAGCCCGAATGCCTCCTGGAGTGTCATGTCACCCCTGGATAAATATACATTTGATGTTTATATATACAAACATATAGGTACATATAAGGTATATACTATATATATTTATCACTCCCTTTTATACAGGGTGGTCCATAAATCTCCTGGGACAATAAACAAAGGGATTCTTCCGGAGGGAAAGACTATCTCCCCAAGAAAAATTATCTGGAGTTCCTGGACACTTTTATGGCCTTTCCCCCTGGACAATTCCTCCACAAAAGTTTTGTTTTCAAGAAATTAAAAATATTTTTCCAGCCAGTAATTTTTTGGAAGGGAAATTGTCACGCTACGCTCATGGATAAAATGTGTCCTCGTACGTGCCTGTGCATAATGATCTAAAGTTTCTCCAGATTTATTTTTTTTATCCTCTAATTACGACCGGAAGTACGAACAACGGAGCATGTCCCATTCACCTACGAGGGGCCTTTATTTATATACACCTTCGCATGGATAAGGGTGGGTGCCTACGACGGAAATTAAAACAAAAAAAAAATCCTAACAAAAAATTCTACTTGCGTAACAACTTTTTCAACCAACTACATTTCTCCTTGAGTCCAAACAGAACCAACTATGAGGCTGCAGTGTAAAAGGATTTAGGCATTAATTCCAGGCATTATTGTAAGTTGTAAGTTCTATTCCCCGGCACAATTTGTTAATTCCAGGCACTATTCGGGGCATTAATTTTGGAATTAAGACAGAATTCTGGTCCAAAACCTACTTTCGGAAGCATCAAAATGCATTTTTCCCCGGTCCTTAAGCACATTAAAAGCCTCGTGAGTGCAATGAAGCCATACAGGCTCCGGCGACATACAGGGTAGCTAAAAAACGTCGTTTTTTTATTATTAGTTGATAGTAGATTGTTTAGACTAAAAAAAACTGAATGGGTGAACACACTAAAAAAAATGTTGTTTCACAACTTTCAGACGGTAGCTCGTGCAAAGGCTTGTAAAGAATATGTAATTTTCTGGTGTTTTTGAGGAGGATGAAGAGGAGGATAGGAAGGAGGGAGGGAGAGGGAAAAAGAGGGGGAGAGAGTGGGAGTACGACCCGTATTTCCTTTTCCGGTTCCATCCAAAACCATCACAACTGTGCTCATACATATACTTTTCAAAAAAATGATGGACAATATCTTCCAAGACGTTCATACATAAGGTACACTTTTAGTGGTTTTGGAACATCCGTTTAACACATATACATATAATCTCCCCTTCAGGGCCTACATTTATCTCCGGAGGCAGAAGGTATATACCATGAAAAATAAGGGGGTAGTACAAAAACAGATGGAAGAAGAAGAAGAAGAAGCTCAACTCGTTTTTTTTTCCTTCTTCTGGCCACATTTATTTTATCAGTAGCAAAGGAAAAAAAAAAGGTGAAGACAAAAGGGAGCTGGGGAAAACCATATGCTCGTGTGCGGGAGTTTTTAGTCCTTGCACAGCACATCATATATTTACTGTGGCTCTTGTAAAGTCTGTCGTAATCAGAAGAACAACAATAACATCTGTACAATTTCTTGACTTTTCTTGACCGAAAATTATATAAACCGTAAATCGTGTATTCCTGTACCTTTTATCCCATACTAAATTCACATAGGCCAGATGCCCCTGTCAAGTTTTCTTGGGGTCAATTTCGTACAACAAAAGACACAGGCCAAGGAGGCAATCAGCTTTCCTTATGGATGAGTATATTAATACTTTTTGTATGTTATCCTACAGCTGCTTTCATCTTATTTACGTGGAACTTTCCGCATTTAATGCTAGTCTGCATATATTTTAAAGGAGAAACCTCTTATCATTTTTGCACACGTATACTTTCCTGCATGGAAAGTCCTAAAAAAAACTTCCCATCCATTGTCGGCATTTGTCCGATATGCTAATCACGGTAAGGATTTTTACATGTATTTTTGGATTCTGTTTCCTTTGGATAAAAATAGCTCCCTAGGAACGCATTTACTCCCTTCCGCCCTCACCTATTTTAAGGTCAAATGGGCACTTTATTACTATTCTCCCCACGGTAAAAATTATTAATGTCCTGGTGGGAGATGCCAAAGTCATTATGAAGGTGGAAGAGAGGACTGATGGATTTTGGAGATATGAATAAAGCATGTATTTTATATGCATCTAGGCATACATACCTATATGGGATAATTTATGTACATAGTACACATTTATACAGCTATAGCTAATTGTGAGGACCTTTTCCTCATGACCTCCTTGCCTTCACTATCTCATCATTATCATCTGCCTCATTATTACTATTATTGGAGTGTAAAATTCTCTGCACGTTGTCTCGGACATGGACATGGACAGTAGCGTCTCGCTCTTTCTCTCTCTCTCTCTCTCTCTCTCTCTCTTGTGGTTTCCTCTTATTACCCCTTGCCATCTCCCTCTTCTTTTGACTCTGTTGCTATTTCCCCTTTTGCATTTATTACGTATGTATATAATTCCATAATAGTGACCAGTCATAGGAAATTAAGAGGCTGAAAATGCTATTACCCACATGCCATTTTCCAGCAGACTGTCAAGAGCAATAGGGAGGAGATCCCTCTCCAAGGAATCCCACCCGTAAAAGCCTCCTCGTCTAAAACTAATCCTTCCGTGTATAATATTTTATTTTGAGCTGGATACATTATAAGAAAATAATTGAGAAAATCCTTTAGTGAAAGGGAGACAATTATAATCTGGTTCTCTGGTTCTTATCAAGGTTTATACATGGAGAAGAACCGCGTGCTCGATCCAAAAAGGGTGGGGAGGGAAAGGATAGAAAGGGGAAGTTTGTGGTATAAAATATGATGATGGAGAGAAACCAGAAAATCACATTTTCTCCAGTTTATGTCCCTGGAGTGTCCTCAAAAAAAGGAGGGAAATACAGGGTAAGAGAGCATGATGAAGGGTTGACAGAAATGAACAGTTGTGGGGTGGGGGAAATCATATAATAATCATGAGGGAGAAGTATATAAGACTCTCTTGAGAGAATTCCCCCAGTCAAAATATACATTCGATGGTTAAAATGGGTTTTTTTGGTCCTCCGAATTTTTCAGGGTTCTTATACATCCAGAGAGCAAAAAAAGAGAACAGTTTGTTAAATAACATTTGGAAGGACGAGGGGGAAGAAAGGAGGAGGGGAAATGAGATCTTCCGCTCCCAATTTCCTTCCGACCATTTCCATGGCATGGGAAATCTCCCCTTTAAAAAAATGCCTATCGAACCCATTAGGAACCAAGGATTTTTTCAAAACCATTCCAAACATCCTATGTTTCGTCATGATTTTCCATTGACTAGGCACCGTTTTTTTTCGGGATGTAAGTTTTTTTTTTTTGCTTTTGTTATAATACTCCTTTTTCTTACTACTCCTTCTCGTATATTCAAAACCAGGGAACTGAGACTGAGAACAAACTATTATGGAAAAGGAAGAGAGAGGGAGAGAGAGACAGAGACGGAGAGGATGTAGTTGGGGAGCATTTTTGTTGTTGCAGGTGGGTGTGCGGGAGCCCATGACCAATGTCAAAGTACCACATCCGATCTCCTTCTTTTTTTTCTGTATTTTTTACGTAACATTAACATGTAATATCCTCCTACACAATTTTCTTCTCCTTGTCTCTCTCCTCCGACGCATTTCCTTTCTCAACTCTTTACACGGTGATAGGAGGTTATTCTTGTCCAAGTTTGTTCCCGCTGATAAACTTTGTATTAAATATTTTAGATGCGGAGTGGAAAGGAAAGGGATAAGGCTGCACAGACACATGGGGATACGAATATTCAGAGAAAAGCGGAATGAGAGGATGGGAAAGTGAAACAAAGAAACGTATGGGAAGGAGAGAGTAAAAAGGAGACGAAAAAACAAACTTCAGCGAAAAAAGAAATTAGAAATGCAAGGGAGGAAGAGAAAGAAAGCCATTAAGAGGAAGAGAAACAGAAAAGAAAATTATGAGAAAGAGAGAGAAGAAAATCATGAGAAAGAGAGAGGAGACAATTAAGAGAGAACGAGAAGAAAGTCTAGCGAGAAAGAGAGAGAAGACAATCAAGAGAGAACGAGAAGAACGTCTAGAGAGAAAGAGAGAGTAGAAAATTATGAGAGAAAGAGAGAAATCTCGAGAGAGAGAAAATCATGAGAGAGAGAGAAAAAAATCAGGAGAGAAAGAGAGAAAAATCAGGAGAGAAAGAGAGAGAGCGCTAATCCAAGGGAAAAAGAGAGAGAAATGATGGGAGAGAGAGAGAGAAATAGATGGAAAGACAGAGAGAGAGAGAGAGGGAAATGGAAGGAAAGGGCGAGAGAGAAACACAGAAATGAAGGGAGAAAGAGAGAGAGAGAGAGAAAACAATATATAGGGAACTAAAGAGGGAAAAGAGAGAAGAGAGAGCGCTAGCTGTGATGTGACGGAAGTAGAGAGACTCATGAGAAAATTTGAATAATCATACAACCTTTTTGTCCGGTCATAAAAGCTCATGAAAAACGGGATGAAAGGGTCGTAAATCAGAGGAAGAAGGCGAAGAGAGAGAGCCATTCATTTCGAAGAAGAAGACCCTCTCTCTCTCTTTTATAATTCTCTCAAACACCTTACAAATATTTTATACATATATATACAAATAATCCCATCAGACCTTCCCTATCATAAACGTCCCCATTTTTCTCCCAGGACCGTGGACTGTTCCTGTAAGTATGTAGAGGTTTACGTGCACAAAATCAAATAACAAGGAGCTGTTGTAAATAAACAAAAGTCGTGTGAAAACTAATACAAAGGACAGATTGAGACAGAGGAGCAGGTAAACGAGAGAAAGGGAGAGAGAGAGAGAGAGAGAGCGAGAGAGACCATCAAAAGTCGTTCCCACTACTAACTGTCACACAATAAAACCTTCAGAAAAGTGTTATTTAGAATGACACAGTCGTCATTATCATCATCCCCGTGTCAAAAATGTCTCGCAAGGAGTTTTTAGCCAGGGAAGACAAGACAATGACAAATGACTCATAAAATCTCTAAAAGTGATGACTTCATCTCCTTCCCGTAACTGTCTCTTTACGGAGGAGAGAAGATCCGGAGGGAGAGAGATTACTTCTGGGAGGTTTGATGTCCTTTAGGAAGTTTTTGGATGGGAAAGTTTCAAATGAGAATCTTCACCCTTTTTCGCCAAGTTTTGGAAGGAGAGACTATCAAACAGAGAGGCAGCCAAAATGCAGCTTTAAACAGTAATGGAGAGAGCAAGTTTCAGAGATTTTGCAGCAGAGATGTAGAACATGACAGAGAGAAATAACAAGAAATTGAGCGAGGACGAAACAGAAAGAAATAACTACAAATTGAGAAAGGACACAGAGAGTAATAGCTAGAAAGTGAGCGAGAGAGAGACGAAGGGAGAAAGAGAGACGAGACACGAAGAAATCTGGAATACAAATAGGTGAAAATTTCTCTCCCAATAAAATTTATGACTGGGACAACAAGAAAAGGAGAAATTTGTGAAGGTGAGAAATGATCTCCGAAGAAAAAGTGCCCTTTCCTTGTCCCAAAGAACTTTCGTCAAAACTAACAAGAATAAAAGTCTGTAAGAAAAACACAAATCAACTTTTTCATCCCTGAACAAAATCTGATATAACGTAGACTTTGAAACACCCAAAAAAAAAGACAGAGAAATACATATTTATAAATCAGAAGGAAGGAAATGGAGGGAAAATGTGCAGCTCCCTTTCTTTGTCCGTTTGTCTCTTTAAAAACGAGCCCTTTTCGTACGTACGTCCCATGTATAAGGATTAGGCATGCTAATACATGTTATATACATACGCTTCCTTCCTTTCCCGTAGGCAGGCATTAGAATGGGTATTAATTTTTCCTTCCTTTTTTTTCAACCCCCACAGACTTTTTCAGGAGGGAAAATCTCACCTGGCTTAAAAGTTCTCTGACCGTTAATTCCTCACAATGTCACTGGGAAAAGTCATAAAACGGAAAAAGCCCTGTCGCTCAGAGAAATTAAACTTTTAAAACCATTTAAGCCAATTAACACCGAATTTTCGTTAATCAAGATAAATGGATTTTTTTACGGTGGAGGGGAAAACCGAATTTGATGGGGGAAACTTGATCCTCCAGTGAGGTTTTACTGGATTAATTAGGAAAACTACATACATTCTTATAGGAAAACTGGATTATTCGGGGAAACTAAACTCATCGGAGGAAACCGGACTATTTTCTGGGGGAAAATCTAACTCTTTGATGGAAAACCAATATTTCTTTACCGAAAACCACAATTTTCTTTCGTATTTTTGATGGAACACCAAACTATTTTGATAGAAAATCCCTATTTGTTTCTGGAAAACGACGTTTTTTGGTGGAAAACGAAAATTCTCTGGCAGAAAACCACTGTATTTAGCAGGAAAACAGGTATTTTGGTGGAAAACAGAATTCTCGTGATGGAAAACCGAATTCTTTTGATGGAAAACCGAATTCTTTTGGTGGAAAACCGAATTTTTGTGATGGAAAATCAAAATGTTGTGGCAAAAAAAGGACAATTTCAAATGGGAAAGCCGAGATTTTCCAGAAATACATGAATATAAACCAAAAAGTGAACTTACCCATGCCAATCTTCCTCTTGATCTTCTTAATGACCTTAAATTTCTTGAGCCAAGGGACACAAGTAGGAGTTTGAGGGGGATAAAGCCCCGAAAATTCATTCCGATTCATCGTCGCCGCCAATCTCGTCCAATTCTCCTCTGCCGACGTCCGGTCCGAAACGGATCCATGAGCCGAACTCGGTCGATTCGGGGGTAACGGCGGGGGCACCGGCGGCCTCTGAACCTCTGACCTCTGCCTCAAATGACCCGCCCGAGGACTCAAAGAATATTCATTCTCAATCCGAGGACTTTCACAACCTACTTTTTTCCCCAAATGTAAATCCCCCGGGAAAACGGCGGATTTCGGACGGACCGTCTCGTACAAGGGAAGTTTTCCGCCCGGGCCATTTCGGGCATTTCGGAGGACGTAATCGGGTTGGGATGGATTTCTTTGATGATGATATTCTCCCAGATTTTGTTGTGGTTGTTGTTGCTGTTGTTGTTCCGGGAAAAAATTTGTCACGACCATCGTCCGGGGCACCGCTTGGGGGTTGTAACCCGGGAAATCCGCGGGATTCAACGGGGGGCTCATGGGCCAGGGCTTAGTTGCTCCGAGCACTCCCATGTTGCCTTCTTTTAAGCACCTTTTTTTCACTTTTATTAATTAAAAAAAAATATTCCTTGTCTCCTTCAATATTCCAATGTCTCTTTAAACACAAGGAAAGAGTAGAATCTGACAAGATAATCTTGCTTCCACACTTTCCAACGCGTCAAACGCAACTGACGATTGTGAATGAAAAGTCTTCCAAAAAGCCTTTTTTGTCCATAGAGAAAAAAACACCTTTTTTTCACCCTCTTGGAACTCTCCCCCGTTTTTCTGGGACTAAACATGCCCAACGATCCCTTTAAAACCAAAAAGGGATTTTTTTGGGGGGTTGTAAAAGGGATGGTCATAAGGGGTGGATTTCCTCCGTTGAAATACATGGACGTACATAAGGGCCTGTTCCATGTATGTCATCACATCCTCTCCCTCTCATTTCTCCCTATTGAATAAACCAGCCGTTTTTTTATTTAGATTTGCCCCTTTGTAGGTGCATAAAGAGCTGTGCAAGAGCAGCTGCTTATAATTTCCTAAAGGACTTTTCTTCCCTATCAAAAATAGTATAGGATTATATGGGGGAGAATTTTATAAGGAGGAAATACATGTATATGTATACAAGCTGCCTTTTTTGCATCCTTGGCCATACATTTTCTCGTCTTTATCTATTTATTTTTTCCGTCCTCACCGTCCGGCTCTTGCCTTTAAACGCACGTTCCGTATGTGTGTATTTGTTTTGTATGTATTATATTTGTATGTATACAGATGTATAGGTGTACATATTTATATATGTATATAAATGTACAAACCACGCATCTGACGTGCCACACTTCGTCATCTCATTTTTCATACAAGTTATCCAAATTGCATAGATGGAAGGAAGGAGAGAGAGAGATAGACAGAGAGAGAGAGAGAGAGAGAGAGAGAGAGAGAAAGAGAGAGAGGCGCATGAAAGGAGAATAAAGAGCGAGACTTGAAGTCGCGAGGCACAAGGTTTCATGCAGGTGAAGGTGAGAAAGAGGTAAAATGTGGGGAAGAGACAGAGACCTGGACAGAGACAAGGAGAGGAAAGGAGAGAGAAAGAGACAGTAGAGGGAACAACAGAGGGTGTGAAAGGGAGTAAAGGAGAAGAGAGAAGAAAGAGAGAGAGAGGGGGGGGGGAGAAAAGAGAGTACAAGGAAGAAACTAAATCCAGTAAAACAGAGGAAATAGAGAAAAAAAAGATAGTAAAGGAGTAAAAAAAAGAGTCAGAGCTATAGACGAAAGAGACAAAAAAGAGAGTAAAAACAGAGAGAGACAAAAAAAGAAAGGACAGAGAGTAAAAAGAGAGAGAGAGAGACAAAAAAAAAGAGAAGACAGAGAGTAATATAGAAGAAAGAACAAAAACAGAGAAAAGAACGGAAGTAAAAGCAAGAAGAAAGAGCAAAAACAAAGAAAAGAGCGGAAGTAAAAGGAAGAAGAAAATAGAGAGAGAGAGACAAAAGGGAGTACAGAGGACAGACAACAAAGGGAGAAAACGAAGAAAATAGAGACAAAAGAGACAAACAGTAAGAAGAGAGAAAAGAGAGACAAACAGTAAGAAGAGAGAAAAAGAGAGAAAAGAGAGACAAACAGTAAGAAGAGAGAAAAAGAGAGACAAACAGTAAGAAGAGAGAAAAAGAGAGACAAACAGTA
>JAQGBT010005075.1:0-15060 GCA_034698585.1 Disparrhopalites patrizii
TGTTCCCGGAATCGATTCCGTAGTTAGAATAGCTATCCCAGTCTTGTCCAAAATACGCTCGATCGGCTTTAGTAGTTATATAGCGGTAGCTGTTACTGCACGTGCCTCGGCGTTCCACACTAATTTTTTTTTCTTTGGTTTTATGGTCTCCACGAAAGTCAAGAAGAGAAGTAAAAAAAAACAATTTGACAATAATAATTATATACATGTACCAGCTCACTCTCCCACAAGTCAGAGGACGAAAGAGAGACTATAATACAAGTGACAATTTAAATCTCCCAATTTATGGTTTCTCCTCCACACTGTTGACGTCGACGACGACAACAAAGAAAGGGACAAGGTTTTCCAAAATACTCCCTTGAAATCATTAACCTCAACCCCTGTAAAGTACAAACACGAGTGACACAAGTATATAATAATAATCTGCCAAAAAAAAACGAAAAACAGAGCTATAATCTCGTACAGGACACATGAAATTTGTATTTTCACTCATTTTTTTAATGAAAAAATAGAAAACTTTCTCGAAAACATGCGTTTCTTCCAAGGTGGATAATAATTATGTCAACAATGGCAACAAATATATACTTATTTCCACAGGTCCCGCACCAGTGTCTCCATGGGCTTTTGGACTCCACTTTTTGTTTTGATCACACTGTACTAGTACGAAGCCATTTGTTTAAACATGGGTTGTATTTTTAAACCACATAAATTTAGTCTTCACGTCATTCAGCCCATACAAAAATATTCTTGAAGAATGAAGTATATCCTTTTTTTTCTAAATCAACATCAGCTCAGGCAGTAATTAGAATGCAGTACCTAGCTATTAAAAAGAGTGTGTGCTGATCGTGAGAACGAGGAAATAAATAATGGTAGAGGAAAGGGTTACATGCCATATAAGCATTTAAAAAGAGAACGATAAAAATTCCATCATGAGCCTTTTTTGCATTATATATTTTTTTCATTGCGAAATATAACCTCTCGCGGAAAATCGACGACGTCACCATATACTCCATATAACGCGGCTCCTGCCCATCTGCTCAAGCTCCTGTAATTCCTTACAGATTGTGTCATGAGAAATAAAAATAAAGCAGCTAAACAAGATTTTCTCCCCTTGTCAAAACTATGCGTATTTACGCAGTCACCAATATGTTCAAATTGACTCTTAAAAAGACTTTACGTTGGTTTGGTACTGTATACACATAACTGACATGTATTTGAGGAAAAGTAGCAACAAGTCTCATGGATGGTAAATCTTTGTGTACGGATTTGAACATAACATAGCTTTAATTCTTTGCAGCGGACTGACAAGACCAGAACATAACGATTTTTTTCACCTTGCCATGTTTTTTCCATCAAAAGCAGTCTCCTTTTTCCTTCATTTACTGATCACGTGCAGAGCAAAATGGAGAGAGTCAGAGAGAGGAGAGAGGAATAAATAGACAAAAAAACAGAAAAATGCAATGAATTTAAGCTTCTACGAGCATAAAAATCTAAAGACTCATTTTTCTCCTACATATTTGGCTGTAATAACTCTTCCTATCAGCGTACATGTGTATTATACTCCATGCGAAAACGCAGAGAAATTATTTCCCAGAGCCACTGAAATGTTTCCCAAAAATGGAATTTTTCAGTATTTGCATAGAGTCAGTATTTGTAATGGAAATACATGTGGATTGACACGTGTAAAGGGTAAAGTCACGAGGTATTACCTGAGAACCATTGGAGAAAAAATTCATTTCTAGACAATATGCACCATATACGCTCTTTTTTTTTTTATAGCTAACCCACAGTGGATGAATTTATTATTAACATTGATAATTTATTACAGAAGCAAATAAAAGTTGGAAAATGTCAAGGACATTTGCGTAGTTCAATTACAATGCAAATAAAATGATTGGTTTACTTCTCCCATTTCTCTCGCTCCCTCTTCTCGCTTCCCATGTCTATGTCCTTACGCTCCAGGCGTTATTCCAGGAAATAAAATGATGGGTTCTTGGTTAAACGCAATTACTGATAGAAGGTGGATACACCACAGAGTTTGGGCTTTTCGCTTTAACAAGTAAATGCCACTGACGTCCAACAAAGGACGTTGGCGGTACATCTGTAAGACATTCCATAATTGCTTGCGTTCTTCGAAAGGGTCCGTACTAATTGGTGTGGACGACTTCCTAGGAAGTGACAGTACGTGGATTATATATAAATGGACGTCCAATAAAAATTCATTTTCCCATTAATTTAGCGCGGTAGTACAATGCTTTCATTATTAGTTTATTAGGTACAGTATACGTATGTTCTTTATCCCTGGGAATCACATTTCTACTTGGAGAAGCACAATGTCACGTCACCTCCCCAAGTCTGAAGTAATTCATCTATAAGTATGTATGTACATATTACATATATATCAACATTGAAATTGTAAATGCCATATAATAGCACAATATTCAAGGGAAATAAAATACAACAAAAAAAAATATATTTTTTTTTGTTGGACAAAGAATAGTATTCCCCTTCAAATTTGTTACGCCTCCTTACTCTGTCTCTCCGACTCAAATCGGTATTAAGAATCGATTTGTAAGGTTGTGCTCCTTTACTAATGTACCAAATTATAATGTCACTTACACTTTTCAACTCCTGAACTGTGCCGTATTATCCACTCTCGTATTTACATGGCCACACAATCATGCCTATGTTATACTTGTATAAAACTCGAAAGTGCTCCCTTCGCACTTGAAATTAAAAAAAAAAAATTGACTGTCCTTTTCACACATGTATTTCTTCTATTCTTTTCATCCGATTATTTCCATTGATAAAATGCATTATCTAGTACTAAAAATAGTACGGGATACAAATAAAATCAAAACGTTGTCAGACACTAAAATAAATTCTGCTCTGTACAGTATGCATCTGTATAGATATCTACAAAAATCCATATGTATATCCATGTATTATAGTACAAAGTATGGTAGCAGGGGCAGGATTTTTCACACAAAGCGGCAGGATACAGGTGCCATCTCTCCAGTCATCAGTAGCCTGTCCCTATTGTGGTAACTACCTAATAAATAGCAATGATGAGCACATATTACACAAGCAGATGTATGTATGTGCATATGTATAACGTACAAAAAATATGAACACAGACCTTTACCTTAAAACCAATTCCCTAAAAAAGAGGATACCATACACATAAAGGCCAGTTTTATCTGCGGTGTGACCGGAACGAGGAAAAAAATTTTGAAGAAAAAAAAAATTTGTGTATACGTTATTGCAACCTTCCGGAACTGAAGCTCCCCTTCACCTCTTATGTAATCAGGACATGAGGATATGCAGTATGTACAAGAAAAACAATGCTGATAAAAATAGTAGAGACATATTATATACACTAGAAGTTATAGGGGGGGGGAAATCCAAAAAATTACGTCCAGAACTCAAGGTCCGCTTGGTTTTACTAAACAATGTTCCCTCGCACGAGTGGCACACATGTGTATTTGGTTCATCATGAAAAATATTATTTGCTTATTTATCCAGTACCCGTAAAAGGAAAAATGTGTGGGAGGATGAGATGGGACGAGGAGACTCCAAATAAGTACCAAAAGGCTGGAAGGGGTAATTTTGTACATCCTATTATGTGAGTCCCTGTTAACTTAGACGCAATATCTTTGTTAAAAAAAATACATGGAGATTGAAATGGTGCCGGTTCCACCATTTGAGAATCAAGCATCTGCACTTCCTGTCCTCTTTTATCCAGTAAAAACAATGTACGTTACACGTTCTGCAATGTCTGTGCACAGTACACACGCACTATAACATTTTCTTTCAGAAGGACAAGGGACAGGTATACTGTCCGTAAAATTCGTGTTTCATGACCATTATTTGGTCCTATATAGACATGTGCAGGCAAAAGACGGGAGGGGGGGGGAGTCATACTTATTAACAACTCCTTCTGGTGCCAGAATTTTATGGGAATCTTCAAGTACTCCTAAATCCTATATAAACATAATATAGGAGTGTGGCTACCCCACCAGAGAAGAAAAAAAACCTGCACTTGTCCACAGCTGTTGCTCTCCACAATTTCAAACGACACAGCGTTTGTATGTAGTAGGCTTTATAAAAATTTATATACACAAAACAATTATGATTAGCTTCCCTCCTTTTTCCTCCTCCTCTCCCTCCACTATTTCTTCAACATTGCGTAAAAGAAGGAGCTCGGGGGGACAATAACTATAACCCTTTACACTCGCAACTTCCTTTTCCTCCTCATTTACTCTTTGTTATGACAGTGCACAAAATCAGCCACGTATGCACAAGGTTCCTCCAACGTGCATTCCACCGACACAAGGAGGATCCTACGGATTCTTCAACAAATATTCTCTTGAATAAAAAGATTTTATAAATATATCAACACCCACCCAAAATTTCGACACCAGAGGACGAGAAGAGAACCTTTTCTTGCTTCAGAAGGAAAGGGAAGCATCTTTTTTTTTTTTTGCAGTATCGTCCAAATGAAGACGACCGTCGTATTGTGTTTTATTAGACTATTAAAAAAAGGCTGGGTAGTAATAAAAAAATTAATTACGAGCGGGTGAAGGAGAGACAATAATTTGTCGGAGGGTAATTTTAAACTCTGTAAATATGAACTCTTAGGATGACAAAGAGGGTACTAAACCCTTGAGGAACCCAAGTGAAATTTTAAACGTTCATTTGTTCTAATATTATTATTTTTTATGGGTTTACTGGTTTTTTTTTTTTTTGCATACTCAACCACAACCATCATTAACTGTTGCGGCTACTGCTTAATGGGCATTTTTTGTCTGTCTGTGCTGCCCTATGCCTTGCTTTTATTTTTATCCGCAGCATAATAAAACTTACACCCCTATTGTGAAGTGCCCAGCATTAGAAATGACACAAGAAATTTTGATAACCTGACAACGAACTTGATTTTTATGAATTGTTTTTTTCACTTGATTGATGTTCCCTCCCATGTGCATAAGTGTATGTATACACAATGAGCCATTAGCCACACTTCAGCTATAACCTACAGCACTACTAGACATCGTAGGCCAGAATATTGTCAATTAGGACTATACACACATGCATATAGTCTCCCTACCACAATTGAGTATGTGTGTGTATAGGTATACATATACAACCTCCAGCTTTAGTACCAAGTACCACATCCACTCCTGGCAAAAATCCGCTGAGTTTATTAGGGAGTTTTATCAGCAAAACCGACAGTATGGACTGATCGAGCGGCAAAACATAATCCGGACCCTCTCTCATCGTGCCAGTTCCTTTTTTGTCTCGCATTGAACATTGCACGCCGTACAGACCATCCAACAAATAGAATGACAGAAGGGTCAGAAACCCAGAAAAAAATAGGATGTTGATTGCAAAAGTTTTTTTTTGAACACGCGCACACCAAGCGGACAAGTGTTCATTATCAAAAATTCAGTTATATTCCTTCGTACAAAAGGGACTTGAGCAAATGTACGTGAATGGAAACTAAGAGTCAAGGCAATGATTTCACCATGTTATTATTAATTGTAGTATTTCCAGCATTCAATATTTTATTATCACTGTGCTTTAACACAATCCAACTCTCCATTCTTTTTTTGCTGGTCAATCTGTCCACACATTCATGGCCATAATAGCACAATGACATTGAAATTTTGAGAGGTTTGCTGATTTATGCGTTTCCACATCGTGGTTATAATCATTGGCATTCAACACTCTTTTCAAACCTAATCTCTGATGAGAGATGACCGAAAAAGTGATGGAGCAACATACATTGTAGGAGGACAAAGGCGGGTTTGGGTAGGGCAGTGTGTTACCAATACTCGTACAAACATTTGTACAAAAATATCCTTTTAGTCAAGGGTAGGAGAGTGAGAGAGAGAGAAAAACACTTTCCCAAACATACACCGACACACATAAAGCACATCATTATTTCTCTTATTAATTAATAATTTCGCCATACAAACTCCTCAATTGTTCAAGAAAAATTTGTCTTCTAAAAAAGCACAGAAACTCCCCTAATTTACAACGTGAAGAATACGATCAGCACGTCTCTGAGTAATAGTTTACGTAACATGGGTGACGCTAACATACGTATGTAGCATGTATGTATACATGGGTGTACTTGCAAAGAAACAGTCAGAGGCGGTAGGATGACCCTTATATTCCACATCTTAATCCTTGTTCCTCTTTCCTTTTGTATGCTTGAACAGTTATTCACTTTTACATTCTTTTTTTGTTTCTTTCTTTTTTTTTTGTTTTGAAAAATGAAATCACTTGACCTACATTTCTTTCCCTCTATTTTCTCTTTCTCCACCTTTCTCTTCATTTTACTCTCCTTCCGTTGGTATGCACACACACGGGTGGTGTAAATGCTATTCCTAGAAGAAAACATGTCATTCAAATGCACCATGTCCGTTTTAATTATACAAGAGTTACAGAAAGTTTACTTATGCCTTAGCATTATTATATATTTGAGAGATCCAAATCGTATACTCTAACGCTACCTTGCTGCTTGGAAGATTGAATGGTATCGGATATTACATCCATATGTATGTCATGGAAGTATGTAGGTTAGGTAATGTACATGTATAAAGGCAAAAAAAAATCCATTTTCGTCGTACACCCAAGCCCTGCTGAAGAAATATTGATAATTATTATTAATTACTCAGCACGATCTTAGCATCCTTAATCATGTTCAAAATGACTCACAAGTCTAATATTCATAATACATATACTAGAACCATTACAAAAGTTACCGCAAATTCTAGTGACTCAGGTTTATTTTTTGTCTCCTTTTGTGCCTTGTACAGCTACTGCAACAACAACGTCGGCATAAGGACGAACGTGCATGAAAAGCTGGGGAGAGAAAATGGAATGGAAGAAGGAATAAGTTGATGTGTTCCCTGCTCACTTTCTTACGTAATCACTCAAGAATTATTAGAAGGAAGCTCGTGCCTTTTCAATGGAAAAGGAATTCTAACAATAATACATCATAGAATATGTATATTTTTTTTTATTAATTCCAAATTTGCAAAAGAGCAACATTCTTTTCTTGGGGAAGAAGGATATTCAAAAGTCAGAGCACACAGTATTTCACTTCACCTCCTTTCAAAAGTGTACTCAATAGGACCATGACGCTCCATAATTTTTCATCCAGTAAATTAAACATTTTCTTCCCATCCATCCTCATAATACCTTCATACAATACTCCTTGGCATTGCATCACAAAAAGACTGCGTTGCAAATAGCTGCGTTGGATATGATTAATCTTTGGTCGTCTTCTGTCTCCCCCTTTAAATACGACTCAACCCCATAGAGCACAACCACACGCAACGTCAAAAGTGCTGTGGGTTGCGGGTGAACTAATTGAAAAATTATTAATCACAGTCAAATTGTCATCATCACCGTCGTCGCATGCAAACCTTTTTTTTTTTTTTGTATTGCCCATTTGGAGAAGTCAATTTTTTAAAAATATTTTATATGCTTTTGATTGCCGGCAATAACCACTAATGTTACACTTTTTTTTATGTGTGAGCACTGAGTGATTATTACTCTGACTTTGAATGCATCTATATAATTTCATGTAAATACATATTGACTATTGACACGTTTGCACCGTGCATGTACATATGTGTACATGGGCGATGCTTATTCAAAAACCAGACAAATGCTCCAAAATTAATATTTTATATTGCTTCCCCTTTATTCATTCCTTTCAAAATAAGCTTCTGTTAATCATTACGTCTTTCCACGTGGCTTAAATTAGACGCATCCATGTAAATTTTGCCCTTTTATTATTGTTGTATTGAGTTTTTTTTTTTCATATTTGAAAAAGTCTGATAAACAGCTTCGTTATTATTTTGATATTTATATATGTATATATAAATGCATACACAACTCTTCCTTTCACATTTCCCCCAATATGACTTGAACTACATTCATTAAAACTTTTTTTTTCTGCTACCAAAACACTCCCGAAACAAATCAGTGCTGCATGCACGAGATGTGCCCCTCGGCCAGGGAAATATACTAGTTGTAACTACATCAAAAATAAAATCAAATGCATGTATGTAATCCCATTCCCGTTTCAGTACATATTAAAATCTTGTATAGGAACTCAGGTACACGTTACAACATCAAATGCACCAGGTGTGGAGGGCTTGATTGGTTCATTTGGTTGACCTTTTAATTCGTAAAAAAATGTTGCATTACATACACACATTTATACCTTGTTTGCATGTCCCATTTGTAAAAATTGGGAAGAAACGATAATAATTACTATTATTATTATGAACCGACAAACAAGCCAAGGATCTTTAGAGTCCAGGCACGAACAAAAAAAGCATGACACCACCGCACAGTCGTCGTCTTGTTTGTAACAGCAGGCACAGAGTAATGGCAAAGAGGAATATTTTTATGTACAAAAACGTTCCCTCTTCCTCATCCTCCTCTTCCTCCTCCTACACCTCATCTATTATGCTTGGCTCCGGCCAAAAGAAAAAAGAACAGGATGATTCGCTGTGAATATATATTATATGCACAAATGAAAATGAAAAGTACACGCTGCATGACCAACAAGTATAGATTTAACTAGAAATTTTTGTTTTTTGCACGCAGTGTAACTTCATTTTGTATACATTTGTGTATATATATATATATATGTATATTAGACCAATTTCGCCATTATACTCTACCTTTTACAGTGGAGTCTTTAACATATGCACAAGTCACAGTGAGTGACCAACAATCAATTTTGTCTCACTTCAATTTCCTCCAATTAATTAGACTCACCTAGGAACAAATCATAGGAAGGGGGAAAAAGGGGGACAAAAGAGATGTATTCCATAGTATTCCCTACCAGGAACATTAGCAACATAATAATGCTTTGTATTGTATGAATCTCAAATCATAACGTCTGTAATGTGCACAAACAAGTACGAAAAAGTGAAAACACGGTAGATTCTTTACGACTTCTTTCTCAATTCTCCTCCTGTGCACCCTCAGCTTCTACATAAAAAGAGAGGCAGACAGAGAGAGAGAGAGAATATACACAATGCTTCAGTATGCACTCACACGTAATAGGCTACACACATCAATAAGTAACCGTTCGATTTGAGTTAGTAGACAAAGGCACATTTTTTCCATAATTACTGAATTTTAATAGCCGTAAAAAAATACAAAGTATTTAAGAAACTTCCGCTTGAAAATTGCAGACAAATTCATATAAATATATCAAAAACAACTCCACGGGTCTGGAATTATATACAGACTATTTGTAACTTTAATTACTACGACTGGTCAGGGATCCTCTTTTTCCCAATACATTTGCACTGCCCAAGTACAATGACGTATATGAGAATGACCCAATGTCTATAGGAAGACCTACCCCATAGGGATAATTTATGTAGTGGGAGAGGCCAGCAGAAGAATATGTGCATAATGTGAGGAATACTGAAAAAATGGTTATTGGACCCAAAAACATCTCAGATCTCAATAGTTCCTTGGAGCGCTTGGAAGAAGTGGAAAAAATAATTATTTCCATTCTCCTGACACTGAACAAACATTTCATGTCTGCATAAAATCAACGTGACCACACAGCTGCTCCCTGCAAACGATGAACAACCAAATGGTAAAGTTCTGAGTGTAGGTTGGGGCTTCCTTAATAGTAAACTCCTACATCGTTCTGATGCTAAAAAAAAGTTTTATAGTGGAAAGGGTTTAGCCATATTTTATTAATTAAGGCAATTTCAGTTGCATCTGAAAAAAAATGTACCACAATTCATGTGGAACAAGCAAATATATGGAGAAAAATGGGGAATATTATGTGCCCCTCTGTATTTCCTCGACGTTGTTGGCGGTACAGAAAATCCATTATTTTAATTTTAATAAAATGCCTCAGAAAAATCAACTTACAAAACGTTTCTAACCATACTCGCATCCTCCCAATAACCTATGAGTGTGGTGGCGACACGAGTTATGACGATGGAATTCTTGTTGAAAAAAATAAAAAGGGAAGGTTATGCTACAGAATTTTATGGAGCATTTATTTTATATAATATATAAGTATACAAGTATACACTCACACCATCCCGACCGAATTGTGTGCCATTCCGCGAGTGTTTAAGTCATTTGCACGATGACAGAGCGGATAGGTCGTGTGTAGGGGAAAACCTCATATTTAAATAAAATAGAATTCTGTCTCTCTCATTCCCTTATTTCCATGTCTCACTACTCAAATTCAATAAGAATAGAATACTTGAAAAAAATATATATTGAGAGTACAAAACTCCTCGGGGAAGGTGACTGATGTCAAATTGACATTACCTGTAGTACACTGATGGAAGAGCATGGATAATTACCAACATGGGATTAGTACTTGACAAAAATATGCTTTATAGGCTACCTTGAAAATCATCCATAAAACTGACATTCTCATTTTCCTGTCACAAATGTTCACACTCACGTCATCCTGACAAATTGACACACAGACACCGTGTGATAATCGTTTACTCTGACGCGATCCCTTGCCCCTAACCAAGCTTTTTTAGCTAAAGAAATAAATAATAATAAAGACGGAAGTAGCCCTTTCAAAAACAAAAGGTAAATGAATTTTACATATGTTCACTTTCAGTAATTCTGTAATGTGTAGATATTATGTTTTTTTTTTTGCACAAAAAAACACACTTTTCCTTCCTTCCCCTCTAATAATGCCTTTAATATGTAAGAGGGTGATGCGCATATAAGCTTGAATAATGATGTAACGTGATCAACAACAAAAAAGTGAGATTCAATCAAGGAAATGCTATATAATACACCACACACACACATCTCTCTCTCTCTCTCTTTTGTCTCTTAACCCTACCGAGCACCATGTAACTCCTTCATTTTTTGGTGACACAAAACAGGGTCGACTCGGGGGAAAACAAGTTTTTTTCCTTCTTCTTCATTCTTTCATTGTGAGTTACGTAGTTGTAAGTAATAAGTAGTGGAAGTAGTCGTAGAAAAGAACATTATCGCCAACTGAATCATTCATTCAAGTGGTTGTCAGCACGGGGGGAGACAACAGAGCTTTTAGTAACTTGCCTATACCGATATGACATACAACATAGGATTTTGAAGGTGCAGGAAAAGCACGTAGGGGAAGACATGATAGGTGCAGGTCTAGTAATTTCCTATTAGTATAATATGCATTTTTTTGTAGTAATATGAAGAAGTTTTTTTATGCCAGTATATAGTGGTTTTTTTCCCTTTCTTTTGCCACCACCAACGTGTCTCTCTCGTACCTTTTTTTTTTTTTTTACTTTTACTTGGCATAGTCGGGCAAATCTTTTTTGCCGTGCAAAGAAAGTGAGTTGGTTCTTTTTTTCTTATTTTGTTATGAAGGGGAAAAAAATGTACGACACATTGCTCGTCAGCGTGTATAGGGACCATTACCATAATATAATCACAGGAAAGTAATACAGACAGTAATAATTGGTGAGTTTTAATAGCTCCGTACACTCATAACGATAGGAAAAGCTCTTGGCAGCCATCATGTGCGTACTCAATTCCTTTCCAAAAACTTCACTCTCTCACACACACTAACATCCTAATTGAATACGTGCTGATAAAAAAAAAATGTTGCTTCCTCAGTCTCATTACGGAACATTTCGAACACGAAAATCTGTTTTTTTCGTTCATTCTTTTCTGTTCAATCCATACTTTCATACTTATCAGTAGGAGTTGTGCACTTTTTTTTTTTTTTTTTTTTACTACAGTGTAGTAGTCATTGTCCTACCTTCAGTATTGGAGTTGGTCGTGGTGAAGGAATACCAAACAAATGTCATTTGATCAACATTCAACGAGAGAATTTTTTTGGGGGAAAAAAAGAGTATTTCCTCTTTTGATACACCTTGCGAGAGATGAACGAAAAAAAATTGGACATCCATGAACTTTTATTGATAGGAGGAAGATGAATGGATAGAAAAATTGAAGAGGAAAAGGTTCCTTCTTCTTGCATTCATCTCCATTAAGTACATGATATAACTCCGAGGGCATCGTAATTACAGGAAGGACCACACGATATCAAGTCTCAGGAGAAAAAAAAATTCTGTTGGAGGAGACATTAAATAGTGGAGTCTCCACAATCCTTTTATTTTCTACACACAACAATGATAAGGTAGAAAAGACGTACACTTCCCGATAAGATATGTGTATGTAAACAGATAAAAATAAAAAAATAAATAAAAACTTTCTGATTCTTCCCCAAACCACTGTCCCATTCTCGGTGAGAGGGCAACCCCTTCCTTTTGTATATCAGCATTTGTCTGTGAACAAATTGCAAAGGTACACTCGTGCTAAACACTCTATACTATGGATTTAAATCTGGGAAGCTATCTAAAAATTTATATATACATACATATATATGTATATATATATTAATATATGTACATGTATATATGTATATGTATACCTCATATGCCCAGGGCATTCTCTGAAGACGAGCCACTGGGGGAAGCTACCCGTGAATCAAAGCCATATAAACTGTACAGACATCACTCCAAGCCTCTTATCGCTGCATAATACGCTGACATGAGCGAAACAAATTACAGTCCGTCTATGCATCATCACCACACACATGTACACACAACTAGCAGGACAAACAATGGTTTTTGACCGTCCCTTAGTGGAAAAAGGGGTAAAAAAAAATACTGATAAAGATGAGAGAGAGACAGAGAGAGAGAGAAAAGGGTTGGAAGATGCTCACAATACAGTACGACTGTATACGTGTATGCCTAATACCTACGCTTATTATTATACTATAATGATATTAAACCCATAAGAGCTCCAACACTGTCAAAGTACCCAAATCACACACATAAAGACCATATACATATGATATAATATCATGAAAAAAAAAAGACAAATAATTAAAAGACAGTTTGAGAGCGCGAGAGTGCTATCGCACTCATTCCCTGATGGAACACAATAGAAATGTTTAACTGAGTAAACCTTGTGTTACACTCATGAATGTGTATCAACGTATAAAGGTACACAGGAGTCATAATATCATAACTGAAAATGTTTCGAGGGGAAAGTCCATCTAAACACTGTACATACAGAGAAGGAACTGGAGGAGATTAATTAAACAACAATCAAAATCCTGGAGGAGATACTGTCAATAGGGGCTTTTGAGAAAGTGCTTTTTTAGCCTGGATTTTTGACGATATCTTCCCACAGGGTATTAAAAGCATCTGTCTGAGAAGCCTCTCTTATGGATAGCATTGTTGAACGGTGTGTTAATCAAAATTACGGATTAGAACCCAATCAAAAAACTAGATGCTGGTTCGTACTTGTACATATTCTTTCGCTCGGGGATATTCTCCCATAGTTTGCCATATATATGTAGGTGTAGGTATATTCCCATATTCTCCCAAACAAATTGTATAGACACATTTTTTTTGAGATTCATGCTAAAGATATATGTACATACATGTTTACAGAAATCGGATTTTTTTGAGTTGTTGTGTCCTTTGATCAAAAGGAGAACAAAATTGAAGGGGGGGGGAAGGGGGTGTAACTCTTACCGGAAGAGAAGATCCGGATCCGCTATCGGAGACATGGGATGCCCTATCGTGATTATCCTCATCACTGTGGGTTCCAGTGCCGTTGGACTCAGTATCATGATGAATGGCTTTCCCATTATTTGTTGGAGTTGATGGAGTAGATGTTGGGGTTGTTGTGTTGTTGGTAGAATCCCCATTGGTGGTGTTGTTGATGTTGGTAGGAGTCGTAGTATTATTGGCATTATTCATGGTAGTTGGTCTGGGAACAGGTGTCTTCTTGTAAATGACATTTGGCATGGTCCCAGTGACGACGATATTCATATTCTTATAGAATTGATCCTCCTTCTCATCCAGAACCAAGAGTTTCGTCTCATTTGGAATGGCCTTGATCCTCTGGACAACTTGCTTATGATTCTCATTGGAGATATTCGTCCCATTCACCTCAATGATCCGATCATTGGGCTTCATCCCCGCCAATTCCGCTGGAGAATCCTTGTCCACCTTCCCAATGTACTGGCCGGGCTTGGTCTTTTCTCCGTGGAGATTGAAGCCATAACCATCGAAATCGGGCCATTTCACCAAATGACACAAACGGGGTTGAGGTGCATCTTCTGGGAGTTCCTTTGTTAATGACATGATCACGATCTGTATTCTTCCTGGATCCTTTAGTTTCCTTTTATACCTTCAACTGTTATTTCCAATGGAACCAAAAATAACCACCAAAATAAATAAAACACGAACAATTTTGTTCACAGTATGATGGCAAATTGAAAACAAAAAACAGTATGAATTCACTTTTTTTCTTTTTGATCTCGTGGTCAAAATCAACACAAAAGCTCTTCCAACCACCTGTTTCCTTCAAAAGAAAGAGAAACCAAGGGAAAACAATGAGACTTCTTCCTTTCCAAAATAAATGCCAAAAAAACTTAGTTTTTTTTCTTTGGTGTTCAAAATAAACCAAATATAATACGTGAATATTTTGCTGAACGAAAACCGGTTTATGTGCACTGCCAAAAAAGAAACACTTTTTTTTTCCTTTTGAATGACACGCGACCAAATTCCAGAAAAAGAGGAAATAATTAAAGAAGAACAGAACGACACCTTTATTGTAGAGTACTTTTGCTCTTCACGTAAAAATGTGAGTCAGTAACTAAATAGTAAAATCGATGGCGTGGGGATTTACACACGGACAGCGTATATGCTGGAAGAAATGTCGAGAGAAGGGGGCAAAAGCAAAAAAGTGTTCTCAGTCCAAAATGTAGATTGTAATGTGTATAGAAGAGTGGTCTGATGACGCTTGGGAAGCATGGGAAGCACAAGTACAACTGACTGTGAAATTGAAGGGAAGAACAGTATAAAATGTTAGTAGAACAAAACCACCTGTGGCATTACAACCCCAAGGATGATAAAACTCCCACTTCACACATACACATCCACCATACAACCAAGCGGCCAGTACCTTTTCTCTCTCTCTCTGTCTCTCTCTCTCTGTCTCTCTCTC
>JAQGBT010005076.1:0-15057 GCA_034698585.1 Disparrhopalites patrizii
TCGCTTTCTCCGTAATTTGTTTTGCTGATTTGCTTTCTACATTGATTTTTATACTGATTTTCTTTCTCTATTGTTTTTTGTGCTAATTTGCTTTCTCGATTGACTTGCTTTACTTTCTCCATAATTTGTGGTGCTGAGTTGCTTTCTGCATTTTTTGTGCTGAGTTTTCTTCATTTTTTGTGCTGATTTTCTTTGTCAATTTTTTTGTACTGATTCGCTTTCTCCGTAATTTGTTTTGCTGATTTGCTTTCTACATTGATTTTTATACTGATTTTCTTTCTCTATTGTTTTATATGCTAGGCTTTGTTTTTTTGAAAACGCACAGCGACAAAACTTAATGCCATAATATTTTTTTTCAAAATTCAGGGGTGATTCTCTTAAAAAATGTAAAAAATTGGCATTATTTTTTTTGCTTTTCCCCGGGCGGTTCGGGAGAAAACCCGGGTAATGTCCAAAACTTTTTAATTTTTTTCTGCCAAGGGGAAACTTTTGTCAAAAATCGGCCTATCTCAAATTTATACATACACCAAGTTGTAAATAGAAAAAAATACGGCAACCCGGAAATATAAAAAAATCTGACAAAACCAGGATTTTTCCATGCAAATACAACCCTCGATTTGACTGCCGGCGTCAAAGTCAAAGTCCAAGTTTTTTTAATCAAAATGCTAGTACTGAGTACAAACAATGTGCTGGTAAAAAACATTTTGGACTTTGACTTGCGACGGCACCGAAAAATAATAAAAACCGAAAACGGAATATGTATGTACGCTCCATGTATAAAATTTACAGCGTTGCCGCATCCTTTCTCTCTCGCATGCTATCCATGTGCATGCATATGGAAGCGCTGGAGGGAGAAAGAATAGACAGACAAAAAAGAGCAACGGCAACATTGAAGGGGGCACCAAGGATTTTTACCTCAACTAGTCCCACATTAAATACTAATTTTTGAGGATTTCTCTCAAAATTTCCCCACCATTCATGTATACTCTAAAAAAAATTTCCCGTGAGAATTGAATATATATATGTATATTACATGGGGATATGTGGGAATTGACATTCACCATTGTTTGTGCGTTTTCAAAAAAACAAAACTGCTAATTTTCTTTCTCGATTGACTTACTTTACTTTCTCCATAATTTGTTGTGCTGAGGCGCTTTCTGTATTTTTTTGCTGATTTCCTTTGTCTATTTTTTTGTCCTGATTTGCTTTCTTCATTGATGTTTGTGCTGATTAGCTTTCTTCATTTGTTTTTGTGCTGATTTGCTTTCTCCATTGTTTTTGGGGGTGATGTGCTTTTTTCATTGTTATTGGTGCTGATTTGCTTTCTCCATTATTTTCCATGCCGATTTATTTTCTCGATTGTTTACCGTGCTGATTAGCTTTCTCTATTATTTTCTCTCGACGTACTTTCTCCACTCTTTTTAATACTTGCTTGTTTTCTCAATCTTTTTCTATTCTGATTAGCTTTCGTCAATGTTGTCCAAAGCTGGTTTTACTTTTCCCTCGTTTTCCATGTTAATTTACATTCTCCATTCTGTTCTAGGCTTTCCTTTAACAATGCAACTCTTTCGTTTATCTGTTTACCTTTTGGTTTGCTTTCTCTTTTATTGTATTTCTCCTCTTTTTGGTTTCGCTGCCTCACAATGAGGATCCTGACTTATCGATAATGTCCAGAGTAATTGTTACCGAGTGGAAATAGTGACTGGAAGGTCTTGCTAGCCTTGAATGCGTCGGATTGAAGCTCATTGTAGTTTAAAATCCATTGTAATGATCATCTGTGTACCAAGTATATATGTACATACATATGCATGTAAATGTAAACGACTGTGAACGCCTGGCCTCAAGTCTGCCTTTTTTCCATAAGGAAAGAAAGTCGAGTTTTGGCATTGTCAAATATTTTTTCCCATGGAGAAAGTGACTTTCCCCGGAAGCTGACGAAATGCTGTCGTGATTGACGCATTTGATGCAGTCTGCTACCACGAGGAACTGACGGGCTTGACATTGGTGGTAAATTAAATTGTTGGAGAGGAGGGAAACTCCATTGTTAAGATAATCCCCTGTCCTCACTTCCCTTGTTCCCGTTCCAGGAAAAGTGGGGAAAGTTCTGCCTAGGACAACGTTATTCAATGTAAGCACACATGTCTTTTCGGGACACTTTCTGATTTTTAATCCGACAAATTTTATTTTCTATGGACGGAATTTCAACAAATGTTCACATTTCTCTTTATACTCAATTCAGGATGGAAATTTAGTTTGTCTACTCCAGAAGGAACCTTTTTTTTTCATTTCCACAGCCTCCTACATTATGTTTGGTGGAGTTAAATTCTATTTGAATGGCGTAGGCGTTCTTGGTCCTTCATTTGAAATTGTCTGTACTTAGAATGTTTGTACAAAAATAAGTTTCTGGTGATGTATAGACTTAGCTAGTATAGCCGGTTGTGTATGTGCAAGGTGCCTATAATAGACTTTCACCGTAATAGAGTCTCTTACAAAAGTCATGTAATGACAGTAGGTTTGAATGTTCCGAGAGTTTCCTAATGCAAACCATGCTTTCTGTAATACGGAATTCGCTATAGCGGCATTTCGTTTTCGAAAGTATAAAGTAATATTAACTTTTGCTCTAATTCGGCTTTGATTTCTCCATCGTAAGAATATTTTTGACATTATAGTCAATATACTCTTATACTCGTTTTAAAGCAGCTTGCCATAAATTAGCTTAGATAGCAATGCTTAAAGCTTAGATAGCAATGCTTAAAGCAGCTTGCCATAAATTAGCAAAATAGCCTTCGTTTGAGCGAAAAACTGATATAGAAGTCAGAACATTGTATGTTAGCAATTGGAGTAATTTTTTGAAGGAAGCAATTTTGTGGCCGTTATAGGGACGCCCATTTTGGACTGAATTTGCTGGTCATAGCTTTGACTGCAGTAAAACGTTTAGCTTCAAACATGTTTTGCTCACTTCTCCGTAATATTTAGTGTGCAACTGTTTTTTTAATATTAAAACAATCATCGTAATTTTCTCTTTCAGGATATGTTTTACATTATTTATTTATTTTATTTTTCATACATATTCTTGGGATTTTTTATACATTTGTTTCGACTTTTGATGTAATTTATTTATTTCAATTTTGATGTATTTATTTATTTGATTTTTTTTATATATTTACCTTTTTGATTTTGGATGTATTTATTTATTTGATTTTTTTTATATATTCACCTTTTTGATTTTGAATGTATTTATTTATTTGATTTTTTATGCATTTGTTTTATTTCTTATTTATTTATGTATTTATTATATATTTTTTGCTTACAGTGAAGTCTCTCTGTAACAAGTCTCTTTATAGCAACATTTCTTTATTCCAACATTATTTTTTCCGCCCTACGTCCCTGTAAAGTGCCTACATATTTTTGTTCTATACAACAACATTTTTCATAGTTTCAATATGTTTTCCTCGTCCCTTCAATGTTGTTATATAGAGACTTCATTATATTTATTTATTTTGATTCATTTATTCTACTTCCGTTTTTCTTTCGTTCCAGCTCAAAATAGTTATTATAAAGCGAGCTGTTGAACAGTCAAACCTCTTGACAACGGCCCTGTCTCTACAGCGGAGGCAAAAACCTCCTCACAAAAACTTTCTCCAATTGCGAACATGTAAATGTCGGTTCTCTATAACATTAATTTGCTACAGCCAGGAAATTTTGGTGATTTACGGGGTACCGTTATAGAGAAAGTTCCCTGTAGAGGATGCCAGTCGTGTGCAGGTGGACATGATTTTCCCCAGCAAAGTGCCTACAGCAAAGAACAGAAGGAGAGCGACAGGTTTGAACGTTACCCGGAATCAATTATGAGTGTCAAGTGAAAGTTTTGCTCACAAACTTTTTGGCTGGGTAAGTCACGCTTATTTTTAATGACGTATTACTGCACGTTTCCTAACAAGTTTCAGGTAAACTTCCCTGCCCTTGCCTGGTGGGAATAAAAACAGATTTAGTTCATTACTTTGTCACATAAAAGAAACTCCAGCCCCAGAAAAACTGTAATTCCCCTCGAGGAATCTAAATAAATAAATTTTCTCTTACTAATACATTCTCATATTTATCTTGGATTTTCCATTTTTAAATAATTTAGGCATTTGATGAATAAAAAAAATGAAATGGGTCAAAATCAGTGAGGGAAAAAAGGATCCTATTTCGTTCATTAAAATGAAAGATAGAATGAAAGGAGATTTTTGCTTTCTCCCGTGAATATTTTCCCAAATGGGTTTACTCCATTTTGCGTCTCTACAGCCCTATAAGTTCCAAGTGTTTTCCCAGAATTATCCCATGTCTTGAATAAATCTGACTTACACATCATTTCCCTTTTCGTAATGCGTTTTATATACGTTGAAATTAATCTCTTACATGGAATTAAGCCCAGTTTGTTTCATTTCTTTTTTTTTTTGTGAATGAATCTAAAGGTCATTTGCCCTTTTTTTTTTTTACTGTCGAGTCGTACCAGACATAATCGAGACTGCTAATCTTATTGGCTCAAAGACTTTCTTCTCGGCATATTTGGGATTAATTAGGATTAAAACAAGAAAGTTCCATGAATATAACAAACAAATACTTTAAATTATGAACAATAGTATTAGCCGCATGATTGCGGAATCGGATTTGAAATGGCTGTTTATGTAACATTTAATTCTTAGTGGTGTACGTTATATGCCATGTATTTATGAATTAGCAATCAAATATTCATCTTCCCCAAATTGCATTCTGCAGAGGACGTATTTCCAAGGGGCTTAGTCCCCTCTGATGATTCTGGAAGTCTCTGTGACCCGCTGATGTGCCTGTTTGTGAAATAAATATGAATCATCTCATTCTCTCTTGTGCCATCCACCGTGCTCCTGCAGCATTTTCTTTACATTAATAGAAGAAGATGTGAGGGAAAGTACATTTTGTATTTCCTCTCAGATTTCCCCAAGGCTCTCGATATTTCTTTGGGATTTCTTTGGGATGAGTCCATGTATTTTTAGTAGGTACATTACATGTAAAGGGCATGTGCACACACACTTGTGTGTCAGGACCGGGCGCTTCTTCTCAGAGCTGAGGACGGTGGGAATGACAAGCTCTCAATTCATGTCATTTCGGGAAGGAAAAATCCAGGAAAAATTCAGATATTTGGCTTTTTGATTTTTTTCGATCTGTCTCCGCCTTTTTTTCTATCTTCCTCTCTCATCCTCAATTTTTCTCTCTCCTTCTGTCTCCTTCTATGTCTCTCCCCATCTCTCTTTTTCTTTCTTTATATTTTGCCCTATATTTTTCTCTTTCATTATATTTTGTTCTATACTTTTCTCTGTCATTGTGTCTCTCTCCCTTTTTCTCTCCTTTTATCATTGTTTCTTATTCTCACATTCTCTCTCCGTTTCTCCGTTTATCTATCTCTCTCATGCATGATTTTTCTTTCGGTTACTCTGCCGTTCTCTCTTTCTGTCGATTCCTCTCTTTCCCATTCTCTTGGACTCTCCCTTTCCCTCTCTGTCGGTTTATATGGTTATCGATTTGTCTCTCCAGTTTTCAAGATTTCTTGCTCTCCTTTCCCCGCTGTTTTTCTCGTTTTCTGTCGTGCTCTCTTGGTTTTTTGTTCTTTCCGTCGGCGATTTTTCCCTTTTTCATGGATCTCTTTGCGGATTATATCTCTCTTTCTAAGATTTTCTTTCTCTTGCTTGGATTTTCTTTCTCTTGCTTGGGTTTTCTTTCTCTTTCTTGGATTTTCGTTTTCTTTCTTGGATTTTCTTTCTGTTTTTTGGATTTTCTTTCTACTTCTTAGAATTTCTTTCTCTTTCTTATATTTTCTTTCTCTTAGATTACTTTCTCTTTCTTTGATTATCTTTCTATTTTTTGGATTTTCTTTCTACTTCTTAGAATTTCTTTCTCTTTCTTAGCTTTACTTGCTCTTGCATTTACTTTCTCTTTCTTTGATTTTCTTTCCGTTTCTTGGTTTTTCTTTCTATTTCTTGGATTTTCTTTCCATTTCTTGGATTTTCTTTCTATTTCTTGGATTTTCTTTTTCTTTTCTAGATTTTCCTTCTGTCTCTTGGTTTTTGATTTCTCTTTCTTGGATTTACTTTCTCTTTCTTTGAATTACTTTTTCTTTTTTGGATTTACTATCTCTTTCATGGATTTTCTTTCTATTTCTTGATTTTTCTCTGTTTCTTGCTCTTTCTCTTCCTCTCTCTTGGATTATATCTTTCTTTTCTCCTCTCGCTTGGATTCTCTCTTTCTCGCTCTCTCTCGCGCTTTCTCTCTCCTTCCGATAGCATGCATTGCCGATCGTCAATTTTTTTCCCAAGTCAGCCGCTCAATACACTTTCCCTAAAAAATGCTCAATGCATCCGTTTTTTGTAATACGTGTCTTGTCCCCCAAAACCTTGGCTGGACACTTTCCCAGTAAAAATCATATTTTTTTCGCCCATTTCCACTCTTTCAACGTGTATCAGAGTCAGACATTTCCCTTATAAATATTTCTCGGATTTATGTCTCTGCCCTTCGTTGTGTAGCGTCCATGGCTAGACATAGAAAGGATTTTGAGGGATCTCCCTTTGATATTCGAGGAAAAAGCATTGATAAGGATTCCAGGATAAAATGTGGAGACTTATTCGGATGCAAATGGAGCTGTTCCCAGGAAAAGACTGTGCGTTTGAGTGACTTCAGCGGTGACGCTTGTTCTTCACGTGCTCCTGCATTCCATGGAAATTCAATGAAGCGCGTGGGGGGCATTCATTTGTATTTATGCTAAAAATAAAACCACTTGTACAGATCAGAGAGGACGATTGGCGCACTTGAGAAGAAACGTAATTACGCTTAGCCAAGACATGAATGAGAATACGTAATTTCTGGGGTGAAGGGAGGAAAATGGAGAATAATAAAGCTCTTTTTTCCACATCGGTCGATGGAAATGAGTAGTAATTAGATCCAGGAAAGTTCCACGTGAGGAAGAACTATTCGTGGGGAATGTTATACCGAATAGCCAAAAGGGAAAAAGAGAAGAAAGGGAAAATGAAGTAAATGCGTATTGGACAGATCGAGAGATAACATAAGAAAAAGCATATACGGGAAAAGCAGATATCGATCGAGAGATTGGAGACAAAAGAGAGACAATCGGGAGAGACCGTGATACATATAAGAAAAGCAAGACAAACGTAGAGATAGAACTGGATAAAAAGAGAGATACCGAGAAGATAAAAATAGTTGGGAAGAAGGCAGAAAGGAACAAATAGAAATAACGCGATGAAAATGAGTGACATGGGAATAAAACAGAACAATGTGAGACAGGAAAAGAGAGAGGGAAGAGGCAAATATTGAGCTACATAAAGAGAGAGAGCGGGAATGTGAGAGAAAAAGAGTGAGAAAAAAGGGAGAGACGGCGGTGGAAATAATCAGTGAAAACAAGAACGAGAAAGACCAAGAGAAAGGGAGAGAATCAGGAAATTGGGAGAAAGAATGGAAGTAAGAGTGTCAAATAGAGAAGAGAAAGCAGAGGGGAAAATGTTAAGATGAAAATAGAGATGGAAGTTTTTATAAACACGGAAGAAAGTAATAAAGAGAGACGAGGGGAAGAATAGAAATGAGGAGAGACAGGGACGCGGGGATAAAATTGAATTCACTGGAGATGAGAGAGAAGATGAGCTGATGAGGGGGTATGATGAGGAGAGGATAAGCTCCTTGGAATAAAGATAAGAGAGAGGTTTAAGTTACGGGATAATGGCACTCCTTATTAGGATAAACCTCCCAGGCAATTCCCTTTGGTCCTACTCTCTACTTTTCCTTTTTTTTTTTTTTAAAGAACAACGTCCCTTCCATTTCACTCCCGCCCTTTTACTCTCATGTTCTCCAAACATGTTTTTTTTCCTCGGAAAGTAAGTACTATACTCGTTTAAGGAGGGAAAATGTTGGGCTCTTACGCATAAATTGATTCCAGGGGAAAGAGATCTGCGGGCTCAATTCCTTGTTGTTCTTATCATCACATATTAGCTTTATTGACCTTTTCCCATGCATGCTCGTGGTAGGGAAATGGAGAAAGCGCGGTTTTTTTTTCTGGGCAATTCCTCCTGGGATGCAGCATGAGCACGGATCGCCTAATTCGTTTCCACTTATTTTCTCATTTTGTGTGTTTATTCCCCATGCACTTCCACGGTTTCTCCTGTCCATTTTGTCTCCGGTTTTCTCCATATTTTTACTGGGTTTTTTTATTTGGAGTTGCCTATTTTCTCTCTTGCCAGTCTTTTAATATGAGCTTGCTTTGTGCCTGCGTTTTGCTTCGACTGTCACTGTCTTTGCTTCTGTTCGTCCATCTCTATAACTTTTTGGACTTTCTTCTATTTTTTGCTTTGCGTTTCGTTTTTAGCTCCCTTTGGTTTTTCTCCTCTAAACCTCTCTTTTCCAGTTTTGCCCTCTTTCTGATTCTATGTTGTTCCGGTTTACTCTTTCTCGTGTTTTTCTCTTTTCTGGATTTTTTTATTACTTGGATTTCGTTCTCACTTGTTTCTTTATCTGCTTTTCGTTTCTCTTCTTTCCCTATATTTTCGTTTTTTGTTGCTTGTGCTCTCTTTTTGTTTCTAGCTTCTCTCGTTGTTTGCTATTTTTTCTAGTTTATTGTGTTTCCCTCGCTTTTTATTTTTATTTTTTCTAGTTCTCGTTTTTTTATTGTGTTTCCTTCGCTTTTTATTTTTATTTTTTTCGTTCTTGTTTTTTTCTCGCGTTTCCCTCGCTTTTTTTTGTTTTTTCGTTCTTGTTTTTTTCTCGCGTTTCCCTCGCTTTTTTTTGTTTTTTTCGTTCTTGTTTTTTTCTCGCGTTTCCCTCGCTTTTTTCTGTTTTTTTCGTTCTTGTTTTTTTCTCGCGTTTCCCTCTCTTTTTTGTTTATCTCGTTCTTATTTTTTCTCGTGTTTCCCTCGCTTTTTTGTTTATCTCGATCTTATTTTTTTTCTCGTGCTCCCCTCGCTTTTCTGATTATCTCGGTTTTATTTTTTTCTCGTGTTTCCCTCGCTTTTTTGTTTATCTCGTTCTTATTTTTTTCTCGTGTTTCCCTCGCTTTTTTGTTTATCTCGGTCTTATTTTTTTTCTCGTGCTCCCCTCGCTTTTCTGATTATCTCGGTCTTATTTTTTTCTCGTGTTTCCCTCGCTTTTTTGCTTTTCTCTTTCTCGTTTTTTTCTCGTGTTTCCCTGGCTTTTTTTGTTTTTTTCCATCTTGTGTTTTTATCGTGTTTCTGTCGCTTTATTTGTTTTTCTGGTTTTTCCTCACTTATTCTTCTATTCCCTTTCCTTCTGACTTCTTTCTTTCTCGCTTTTGTCGTGTTTATTATTTTTCTGTATTTTTCATCCTTGCTCCTTCCTTCTTATTGTTCTCGATTTTTTGTCTTTTTTCCATTTTCCGACATGTTTGTCTCCGTTTCTGTCTTGTTTTTATTTTCTCATCCCTTTGTTCTCTTCTCGTCTTTTTTTCACTCTCCTTTAAGCTTTTCTCCTTCTTGCTTTCAATGTCTTTTTCCAATTTCGTTGCCCTTCTTTTGTTCTCCTTTCTTTTCTTGCTCTTGGGTTTTCTTCGTTTTGCTTTCTCTCTGTATTTATTCCATCTCCCTCCGCTTTTTTCTGTATCGCCTTCCCTATTTTCTATGGCTTTTTCTCCTGTGCTTCTCTGGACTTCTCAACTTACCAATTTGTTATTCTTTTATTGAATTCTCGCTTTATATCTCTTTCTACACGTTCTACACGTTCTGCACGTCTCTTTCTACACGTTTTGAATTCTCGCTCCTTTTCGGTTTCTGTCTCTGATGCTCCTCATTGATGTCTCACGTTTTTCGATATTCTCTCTCTTTCACTTTTTTCTCATCTTGTTCTTATTTTTATTCTTCCGTCTTTCCATTTCCCATCTGTGACCTTCATCTCTCACATGGCCTATCGCTTTACATTATGATCGGCTTCCTCTCTGTTTCCTTTTCCCCGGTATCGATTAATCTCTATTTGCTTCCCCGTCTCTGTCTTCAACGTCTGACTTTCTCTTTATTTTTATTAGTGATTCGTGATATGTACAGTTTTGAGGTGGATCCTCGAATTAAGTATCGGCATCTCCATTTCAAAACTGTACTTCCTAATTCTCTACTGACATTTTAGTGCAACGTTTCGTTCCTCCTGGCCGTAATTCTACCTGGTTTCTTGATGTATGTAAAGGTATCCTTTCCATTTTTTCTTGACCATTTTATCCTTCCAATTCCTCCTTTACATCTCTCCACTTTCGTGCCGTTACATACTGATTATTCCAATATTTATCCAGCCTTCTCCAGTGGCGAGTCCGGCGATAAGTGTTTGTTTTAACTTTCACCAAAATTTGAGTGGTCGCGCCAGCCAATAAAATACGAACCGCTCCTCAACTAAACCCTTCACAGCTGCATTTATTTAGGTAAACTAATCCTACAGGCCTGTAGAAGGGAAAGGATTGAAGGCGTCGCAAGGAGAAAATTATGTAATGGAAAGAAAATATTTACAGATTGTAAATCCATTTAACTCTGCCAATTTGGGCATTTTTTCAGTTCTACCCACACAATATAAGTGACACATTTTGGTAAATTGTACGAGCAAAACTGGAGAGAAAAATGTACCTGTTTCTCCAGTAAATAAAAAATACCATATTTCGTTAAATGCCCAGATTATTTGCGGAATGGAAGGTTTACGTCCGAATAAATTCAATCAAATTGGAGTAGTTTAACATGGGAAAGGCCAATTCCAAGGTTCAATTTATGGCATTTCTTGTTGAAAAAACATTCCTCATTCACATATACATAATACTATAGTAACATATATATCCAATGTGAGTAAAGGAATGCGTGTAATTCCACAATCTATACCCATATGTTTGAGGCGTACCTAAATGGGCGCTGTTAGAGTACAGTGGAGTCTATATAACAACTCTGAAGGGAAATACGAAAAATATTGTTACAGAGAAAAGTTGTTATATAGAACATCAAATATGTAGCTTATATGTACGAAGGGCGGAAAAAATAATGTTGTGATATGGAAAAGTTGTTATAAAGAGACTTGCTATAAAGAGATTCCACGGCACATACATGTGTAGCAGACAAATATATGTATATATATTTTTTAGCATGCGTAAGTTCCCAAATTGGCTCTTACTTAGGCACAGGAGCTCCTGAAGCGTCAACGGATTTGTACACAAAAAATAAATAAATTGAGGAATCACCTGTCGTTTTACAGAGGACAAGAGAGAAGGAGAGACAGAGGACGAGAAGGCAAATGACGAGAAAAGAGGGAAGCAGAAAAAAAGACAGAAAGAAAGAAGCAGAAACCAAAAAGAGAAAGAGCAATAGAAGCCCATCGAGGGAGTGGCCAACGAACAACAGAGAGAGAGAGAGCAACAGAAAAATGACTAAAAGGGAGCAACACAAGCAATAGAAGACAGCGAGAGAGTCACAAAATAGAGAGAGAGTAATAAAACAGAGAGACAGATCAACAAAAAGGAGAGAAAGAAAGCAACAGAAGAAAAGAGGCAAATAAGAAAGAAAGCAAACCAGCAGCATACGAAAAGAACCAGCAAAAAAAGGAAGAAAGCGACCAACAAAAAAAAGAAGAAAGCGACCAACAAAAAAAAGAAGAAAGCGACCAACAAAAAAAGAAGAAAGAGAGCAACAGAGGAAAAACGAAAATAAGAGCAACGGAAAAACGAGAAAGAGCACAACAGAAATAAAAGGAGACGGAGCAACAAAACGAAATGGAGTAACATAGTAACATGGCAGAAGGCGAGAAACAGAAAAACAAGAGAAGGATAGAAGGAAGTGGAAGGGGAAAGAGATGGAAATAGAGCTACAGAAAGTGTAAGAGCAAACGCAACAGAACCATGGATATCAAATCAAGATTGAGTAAGTAAGAGAGCAGTAAAAAAAAAAAGGAGCAGTCGAAAGCCAGAAAAAACGACAGACAATTTGTCATAGAATAATTTTTATAAGGCTTAAAGCTGACAGGACATCAACCTCAAAGTATAAATATGTACATACGTATCCAGATCGACGTCAAAGCACGTGCAGATCTGTTCATGACAAAAATAATTATAATTCTGGACAAGTTGTGCAAGGTACAAGCTACTCAATAGCTGCTATAAGTATAGAGTACCTATATGAAAATATGAATGTTCACGTAGGTATGAATTTGATCATTCATGAATAAAAATGAAAATGCTATAGACGAGTATTCCCACCCTGATTGGGCTTTCACTGGGAGGCTTTTTGCGGTGATTGAGCTTTTGTGCGTGGCCAGGCTCATTTTGTGGGTGGGGCTGATGGGAAAGGGAAAAGGAATTTTGCTCTCACATTTTGTGGTCGACTCCTTCCCTGCGGTGGTCGTTAGTGAACTTGTTGCGCTTATCCATTTCACGGGAATTTACCAACAACTTTTTTCTCTTCAAGGTTTTTGTCCTTTTTATCTATAGCTTTTATGTACTTTTGATTGATCGTTTTTTTTGACATTTTTGACTGCCGGATGTGAAATGTCAGTTTGATAAAACAATTTCTATTGCGTAGGAGAAATTGTAGTTGACTTGCGTTGTTTCCAACGGATGCATTGCGGTTTGATTAGTTGTTGATGTCTACCAGAGAATTTTAAAAATCATTTTGTTTTTTCATCCCGATAATGTTTATTTATAATTTCAAATTTCTCCCTTCAATTTATTAAATTTCTCAATTCAATTTATGAAATTTCTCCCTTCAATTTATTAAATTTCTCAGAAAAATTCTCCCTTTAATTTATTAAATTTCTCAGAAAAATTCTCCCTTTAATTTATGAAATTTCTCCCTTCAATTTATTAAATTTCTCAGAAAAATTCTCCCTTTAATTTATTAAATTTCTCAGAAAAATTCTCCCTTTAATTTATGAAATTTCTCCCTTCAATTTATTAAATTTTTCACGAAATTTGGCCCTTCAATGTATGAAATTTGTCCCTTCAATTTATGAAATTTCTCCCTTCAATTTATTAAATTTCTTACGAAATTTCTCTCTTCAATTTATTAAATTTCTCCCTCCAATTTTTTAAATTTCTTACGAAATTTCTCTCTTCAATTTATTAAATTTCACCCTTCAATTTATGAAATTTCTCCCTTCAATTTATTAAATTTCTCTCTTTAATTTATTAAATTTCTCTCTTCAATTTATTAAATTTCTCCCTTTCATTTATTAAATTTCTCACTAAATCTCAACATCTAATGCATGCTTTCTGTATTTTCGCTACCTTTTGGTCAATTTTTTGTGCTTTCGCACATTTTGTCTTTGTGTGGTCTCCGTTTTGTTAAGCAAATTTGCTTCCTTTTTATTATTCTACGTGCGGTTCGACTTCCACTGATCTCACCCGACTTTCGTTTGCTTTCTCCAGGCATTCTCCTCGTCCTTAGACTTATGTACTTCCACAAGGATTTTGTGAGGCTTTCTCCGGAACTTTTTCTCCCCACTCTTTCTACATCACATATGGTGATTTCCTGTGTATTTGATATGGCACTCCTCCATCAACTATTTCTTTGTATCGCTGATTCCATCCACATGTTTTGGTTGTCGTTATTCGCTTCCGGCAAATCCCACCATGTCCGACATTTAGGATTTATTCAAAATCCCTCATTTGCGAAATCTCCGTTCCTCATTTGCCTTTCATATTGTATTTTGTGCCCAAAATCGACTTTGTGACTCTATAGCGGCTTTAACAAAAAGCAGCTACATTTAACCGTTACACGGAAATAATTATATACGAATGATGCACATCAAGCCGTACTAAAGAAAACCCGAAACATATAGGAAATCGTACAAAATCATTTTAAAGCAGGATACCATGGCGGGGAATTCATATCTGGAGTAGGAACGGTTATACAGTCGAACCTCTCTATAACGGTTCCCCTTCAATCAGCATATTTCCCCGTTATAACGAAAAACCGTTATAGAGAATAGAAATTTCTATGTTAACAATTGGAGAAAGTTTTTGAGGGAAGCATTTTCAGCCACCGGTGTAGAGAGGAAACCGTTATAGAGAGCCCTTTATAGAGAGATTCGACTGTAGTGTGACGTGCGCGTATGTAACATGCGAACGCATGGCTTTAACCCTTGAGGAAAAAAATTCTTTTAATAGCGGGGTATTCAAAGCTTCTCCGTTAAAGAGACAAACCGGTACAGTTAGAGTCTCTCTATGTATAACAATTCCCTTTAAAACAACAATATTTCCCCCCCCTTCGTACATGTAAAGTACATATTTTATGTTCTATGTAACAAAAAATGCCCCAGTGACAATATTTTTTCCTCATCCCTCCAACGTTGTTGTGGAGAGACTCCACTGTACATACATATAAAATAACTGTTATATAAAATTTTATCATTACAGTGGACTCTCCCCACAATAACTCTCCTTATAACAACTTTTTCTGTATAACAACTTCATTTTTCAGCCCTTCGTATATGTAATGTAAATATTGAATGTTCGATATAACAACTTTTCCATATAACAATCACTTTCGCCTTTCCCTCCAGGGTTGATAGAGCGAGAGTCCACTGTACAAACATTTCAGGGAATTTAATGAAGACCGTTATAGTGCAAAAACCGTTATAGAGAGGTCCATTATAGAGAGAGTTGACTCTATTTTGTACATATTTGTATCTGTTGTCGATTTTACATTGTTTTAGATGTTATATTTTCGCCCCTGCACCTCCATTTAGGCTGAAATATGGACTCACAATCAGTTCATAATACTAATATGCATACCAAATACCTGCAGTGGAGTCTCTCTATAACAGCATCCAAGGGAACCCAAAATTATTCTGTTATAAAAGGAATGCTGTTATATAGGGAACACAGTTATTATGTATTCCATGTACAAGGTGCTGCAAATTTCATGACGTTATGGAGAACATGTTGTTATAAGGGGTGCTGTTATGGAGAGACTCCACTATATCTACATATGTATGTACAGTCGAACCTCTCTATAACGGTTCCCCTTAAATCAGCGTATTTTCCCCGTTATAACGAAAAACCGTTATAGA
>JAQGBT010005077.1:0-15056 GCA_034698585.1 Disparrhopalites patrizii
ATATATGTTTGTCTGTGTTACAAGAAACAATGTCATAACTGTCATCACCCGTTGTCTCAGACGTCATCATGTGTCTTGTACTTGTGTCTATAGTCCGCTTAATTAATTAATTAATTCGTGGAAAATAAAATCATTAAACCAACGTGTATAATGTAGCGGACACACTTCCTGTAAGTACTTTCATAATGGAATGAATCTCACAAATATAGAAACAGTTACAATTTGTAATTGGTTGAAAAACATGTTTAAGTATAATTAATAATTTTTACTTTGTCTCGTTAAAAAAGAGAAATGTACTTTAATTATTTATGTATGTATATACTTCTATGAATACACTAGCATACGCTTCTTGATATTGGAATTACTTTTAAATCTATTACCAATATCATGGTCCAGAAAGCTAATTTTCTCAAATAATTTCAAACAAATTGAGTTTTTGTATTCTCAAATGTAGTCTGATTTTAGTAGATAAATTTGTTTCTCTGCTGGAAGTAGTTATATTTCGTTACACGTTTTAATTTTTACACGAAAATAAAGGTAGATAATTGCTAAGTGAGGTATATATACCTATATACTACATGAGTGAGCATAACGTAAATATATGCAGCATGTAATTAATTACTCTTAAGGGACTAAAACTGTAAATAGTAAATAGCCGTATATATCCAACAATATTCTAATGTGATCAATATTTGGAAATGACTTCAAATCAAGTTGATTTTATTGACCTGAAATGCTAAAAAGGGTTCGGAAACTGGGGTCGAAAATTAGCTGTTGTCATATTATCAAATATTTTACTTCAGTAATTCGATAATTGTAAAGGTAATTGAAGTACAGTATTTAAAACTTGTAATTACAAGTTTTTAATACTATAAAAATTAATTGTACTTACAACTTAGTCTAGAAAAAGTAATAATTTTAATTAGTACTTGACAATAATTGCAGAGTACTTAAAGAATTTATTATTACTGAGCGATACGAATTGTATTTGCTACTGGTAAATGTTTGAAAATATTCCCAGCTCTGCTAAATACTACATAGGTACATGTACTACTATAAACATTATAGAAACCCTCAGAATCAGGACAACTGAATACTGAATCGTTAGGGCATATAATGGTAGTCATTGAAACGAAAAATGAGATTCCCGTATGAAATGGTGCAGACGTACAGGACGAGGATGCAGGAGCAATTCATGAAGAAGCCCGTCTTGATCATGTCCGTGACCCGCATGCCACTGGCAGCATACACAATAGCGTTCGGAGGTGTAGCCACTGTAGAAAAAAAAAATTTCACAAATCATGCATTTAAACAGGCAAAAAAGGTAGCAAATGAGTTATATTGGGCAACATAAACCGTTATACGGGAAACGGGAATAACCGAAGACAAAATTAGTACAACAGATTTACAAAATTTCAAATATCTATGATGATTCGCTTTCTTGTGACAGAAAATGGTTAGTATATATACTAACCATCATAATTTGGTACAAGTATACATAAGAACACATATTGCACCAATTCCATGTAAGATCATAAAATTTACCAAGCCCCTTTGGCCTTTTTTCATATACAACGTTTTCAGCCCAGTGATAATTATTATCCAACTATACTCCAACTATTGGTAATAATATTAAATATTGATACACAAATCCATTTGTATAGTGAGATTGATCGATTTCGCTTTGTCCCTCAGGCATTTCTTACCTGGCAGCATGAAGGCGTAAGAGCAGACGACGGTGGCCGGAAGGGTTAAGTACAGAGGATGAATGTCCAATTCCTTGGACTGCTCGCACATGAAACATGGATAATATAAATATTTTATAATACCAAACCCAATTTTAGCAATTCCCTAATCGCTAATTCACGTGTGTGCATGATTGCCTTCAACTTACTGTTACATAATTTAGGAAGGCTACAGATTAGATATCTACAGGGTTTTATATAAGATTTGACACGTGCAATTAAAAGGATTTGTAACACGCAATTTTAGAGAATGTAACGGACCACTTCCAAGAGGATGGGAACGACCAGAGTGGCCGTGGCTGTGTTGGAGGCAATTTCGGTGATGAAAGCGATCATGACGCAAATGATGGCCAGCATTACTTGAGGTGGGAAGCCGGCAAAGGCTTTCAGGGACTGGCCCAACACAGTGGATAATCCCGCCTTCTTGGCACCATTGGACATGGCGTATCCTCCTCCTAGAAAGGGGATAAATGAAGCAATTTAAAAGCCATTATTATACTGGCTCAAATATGTAATAATCTTGATTCAAAAATGCAGCCTGGACTTCCTCACCCAAAAGAATGACAACTCCCCACGGGAACTTTTTCTTCACAAAACTCCAGTCCAAGAGTGGCTTAAAAGTGACGCCGGAAAAATCTGTAAAGGGCATGATGAACACAAAAATATATTGGAAATGAATGAGAAAAAAAGGAATAAATTATTAAATAAACGGATTATAATTAGATATAAACTGGTACAAAATAAAATGAACATTTCAACATTTGGTTCCACAAAAGTAGAAAATCACCTCTTTTAGCTAAAGCAGCATAAAATTCCTCGTTCCTGGGAACGACGAAAAATAGAACGGATACCAGTAAAGCGGACGTAGAGATGGACACGGACTTTGGGAAAAGTTCCTTCCACCCAGGGATAAATTTGGGGTCATGGAAAATAAAGCTGATGACTGCCACACAGAAGCTAGCAAATACTCCTTTTTCATGAGCAGTGACCTTTCCCAAGTTGTCATAAGCTATTTGGAGCATCTCTTTGATCTTGGTCTCAATTTCGGGAGTGATGGTTAATCCTTCGGAATTGTCTGCATGATGCTTGGAACATGTTTTATTCTTGTCATTCCAGAATTTCCATTTTGGAGGCAACCCTAAGAACATCAATTGGAGGTACACCCATGCCAAGGTGAGGTTCAGGATTGCTGGGAGAATGTTGAAAGATAGCCACGTGGTGAAGGTTAAGGCGGAATAGTTTCCATGATGCTTTGGATCCAAACTATGATAAAAACTTGTCCTTTTACAGTTGAACCAACCCAGGAATCGTTTAATTTTGCATTGATTCAAGGCTATAATCTATGAAAAGTCAGACTAGTAACTAACTTTCCAAGGAATTCCACCGCCACCAAATTTGTACCACTGCCGGTGATTACGCCTGTGCCGCCAATGTTGGCTGCGTACGCACACGACAACAAAAACATGGTTCGTGTGTTCTGCATGAATTCCACGATTTTCGTTGATCGGACAGACCTAAAACGACGTTTAAAAAAATATACACGGAACTTCATACTTCATACTTACCTATAATTTCTTTTATGCTACATCGGAAATAGAAAACTATAAACTATTAATATACGTACAATTTCCGCTCAAAAACAACGGTGTCATTAAATTTTATACTAAGCTTTCTCGGCTGTTCTTTCACACTCAATCTACTTGAAGTTGAGTCAACTCTTTCCCGGATTTCATTTAGTTCGACTGCATCCGGTTCATACAAATTTTCTTCTGTCCGATTTTCATCATCTTCATCTGCCTCAAACGTTTTGTTGACGCAGCCTTTTTCATCCGTCTCAATATATTCCAATTCTTCGTTTTGCACGGTGCCGCGTAGACTCTGAATACGTCAATATATTTAGTGAAGCGAAAACATGCAAATTTATGTATGATAGCTTCTAAATTGTTGAAAGAAAGTACAGCTAAGTACAGACCAATGCCTCAGTTTTACTCCCTTACCAAATCCAACTCTTCCAGCACCGCCGTTATAATGGGGACCATCTACAAATATACATCACATTATTTCCTTTCTGTCCCCGGAATAATATAATATGAGATGGATTGAACTGATACATAGTTGCGATTTCAGGTACATGCCATTGCGGCTACCGCAGTGTTGGACATCCACATGGACAGGGACATGGTGCAGCTCATGATACCAAGCATTAGCCTGAAAGGGAATAAAACCAAAATATTTACTTGAAGACTTAACAATGACATATCGCAACAAAAAGACTGCCATATTTGACAAAAATTGTGTACATACATTTTGACACTGGTGCCAGTGAACAGGATTACCCGGAGAGCAATTCTCTTATGCAGACCACAATACTCGAAGGCTAAGGCAATCAGTAATCCGCCCACAAAGATCATGATGGAGTCCTTCAAGTACTCGTGAGCTAAAATTTCTGGAATTATAAGAAATATTGGTATTTTTTATAGAACTTGGCTGCAAAATGAAGATATCGCACTTATCTAAATTCACCAAGCAAGCTTCAAATACCAACAAAACAGTGGATTGGGAAAATTCAAATTATGTAAATGCAAACGCCTTTGAACAATTGCCATGCCCACGGACATGCTGTCTAAAAAATTTCACCTGAAGATTGTATGCCCATTATGGGATAGAGAAACATAGGCATTAACGATGTAATGGGAATAGGAATAGCTTCGGTCATCCAGAATCCGGCCAGGATAGCCACAGCGTAGGCACATTTTGCTGTCTTTTTAATTAAACAAAAAACCCAGAATTTTACCAAATTATATCCAATTCGGAATACAATGCTGCTATTCATGCACTTTTTGAAAACAGAAATACATTTTTACCGTGGATTTGCCAATAACTATTATGGGCAGAAGAATTAACGGCCAAAGGAGGGCGAAGAAGAACCTCCAATTTTTCAGCAATCCATATTTCTGAACGAAAGACACCATATTGGGTCAAAGGATGGTGTCAACTTCAATAAATTGCGACCAAATAATATCTGTAGTATCGATTTCGAGAGGATATGTAGAAAATGCAGGGCACATAAAGAAAAAATAACGGCTTAAAATACTCTCGCAAACATCATTTGATTTATTGCTGAATAAATCTCAGGAAAGCCACGAAAGAACGAAACTCTTCAACGCTTCCGTAATTTGCATTTTACACTAACATACTTATATGGAGAACATTTTCGTGTATCTACAGTAGAGTCTCTCCATAACGGCACCCCTTATAACAGCATGTTCTCCATATCGTCAAGAAATTCACAGCACCTTGTACATAGAATACATAATAATTGTATTCTCTAAAATGGCATTCCTTTTATAACAGCAAAATTTTGGGCTCCCTTGGATGCTGTTATAGAGAGACTCCACTGAATATGTTGCAGTGTAGTTTAATCAACTGATTGACACGCTGTCACTGTCAGTCTCGATCATGATTAGGAATACAAAATTAATGCAAATCTGCAAATGCTTTCTTGATGCCAATTGCCAATAGAGTATACCACTAATTAATTCTTCTTCTATATTTCAATACTCCATCCAGTTCAACACCTGAAATTCAGTGCACACTAATATCATATCATACTTCCTTATATTTGCATATACAACAGGAAAATTATGTGAAATTCGAATGCCGACAAGAGTTTGATTTTTATAAAAGATATGAGTACTTTCACTTTATTACGAAATAGCTAGTCCGTGTCATCTTCATGTAACATTTGTACAAGTTGTCTGGCACGTTCGTAAATCAGCGCTTCTCCTTCAGTCGGCACTTTTCCATCGTCCTCTTCTCCAGCAAATTTGTCATCATGTTTTTGGACAACCTCCTCCATTTGGTGTAAGAAGTCTAGACGTCCTCTGCCCTTGATGGATACTGCATACTGAAGAAGAATTTCGAAATGGTCATCATCGATCTTATCCGAATTCAATGCATGTTTCAGCAGCCAAGTTTGCTTCAGTTTCTCGAATTTCCATTCGCTCCTGTTGGCGTGCCACGTTTGAAGGAATTCCGCGGCTTCTCGGGCACGTTTTTCCACACTCCCTGGTTTCGGCAATTGCTGCGGCATCTGCTTCTTTTTGTTCCTCCGATTCTTCTTCTTATTCCTTTTGTTCTTTTTCCCCGATTGTTCATCAGCCGAATTATTAATCTCGGATTTAGATTTGTCTGAACTTTCAAGTGCTTTGTCCTTATTTTTCCCCTTCCTCGGTTTTCTCAGCTTCACCTTCGGGGTCAGATCCATGGTAATGGTTGAGTCTGCGGTGATTTCGGGGGTACTATCATCGGGATTCCCAGTGTCGGACAACTTCACGAACTTCCGGGCTTTCTCCAGCACTTTCTCTTCCAACAATTTCCTCTTTCTTGGTGGCTTCCTTTCTGATGTCATTTTATTCCCTTCCATTCCTTCGAAAATTCCACTCTTCTTCCAGCTAAAAAAGTCCAAATCTTCCCTTTCTCTTTTCAAATCTTCAGATTTTACTCAACAGTGGTACCGGTTAAAGGCTTCCCTAAGGGTCAAATATATATCTCAGAATTCAGAATTGTATTACAAGAAATACGTAGACAAAATATTGCTTCACATCCACAGGAACAAGGTACAACAAAACTATACAATAAAATATAATAAAAGCATAAAGTACGGGAAGAAAACAAAACGAAACACGTGGCAATGTGGCAATTTTACCTTTATTAACGAGCTAATTTTCCAACGGAGTATTACCAGCAGTGAAATTAAATCAAAACAAGCCGATAAAACTGATAGTTTTTTTTAAACACAACAAATACTGACAAACGAACAATTAAGCCGTGAAAGATGTTATTTTGCCGACAAGTTACACAGAAGGTAAAAAAAATGTAAAATGGTTTAATTTTTATTAAATTTGTATTTGTAAAAGTGTCCACGTTTTTCGTTCTGTTTTCTGTTCTCTTGTTGAGAAAGGTAAAATTGGGCTGACGGAATTCAAACATCCAATTGGCGCGTCTCCCAAAAGCACGTGGATGATTTAAAAAAAATGCAGGAAGAAAATTCTCCCACTGTCCCACTCCCTCCCACGATCAGTTCACGCTCCCACAAATTCCACATAACACCACTTTTTGTTTCACAATATTTATGTTTTTTATATTTTAATTATTTCTTCAATTTCTGCTCCTGCTTACCTGCTCCTCAATAATTGTAAATTGTAAAGTCGTCAATAGGTCAATTGTTAACCACGAATTTTTATGTGATATGAAAAAGCAGAAAATTGCCAAGTTTTAATCGTCGGATCAATTAAATAGCAGCAATGTTTAAGCAATTTTAGTTTCCACTCTCATCCCTTTTTTAGGCTCCGTTCCCTGTGAATGAGAATGAGAATCGTGCATCTTTTTGAGCTGTGGTGATCAAGTCTCAGGTGAGTGCAAATAAAAATAATGTAAGTTGTAAATATTTTGCATTTAGCTATTTGCTATTTTATATCTGTGTCTGTGAGTGTAAATGTAAATGAATCTTTTTTGGATTCAACAAGACATTAAACCTTGGTTCATGTTGTTTTACAAAACATGCTGCTATTTTTTTTAATTTTCCTATTTTCAGATGCATCCTGCAACCACTCGACTTGTAGGAAACAGGATTCATCAAATTTTGTCCAGAACAAAGTTTTCCGCATCACGTCCCGTATTTGCTGATCATGATGAAAGCAAGAAGAATGGAGTCAATTCTAAGGTGACCAGCGACGCCAATAATTCGGATTTATCGAAGTCTCCAAATTCTGAAAGTACGTCCGAGAGATTCATATTGGGTTCTAAGGACAACAAAGGAAAAGCGGAGGGTTTGAGGCCATTCTTTGTGCCTGATCAAGCGGAGTCATCAGTGTCCAGCAACGGGGACTCCATTGTGTCCCCAGAAGACCTGGAACCTCCCACTAATTGTTGCATGTCCGGTTGTGTCAACTGCGTCTGGCTGGAGTATGCCGAAAAACTAGCCAAGACGTTCTCCGATCCGAAATTGAGTCGGGAGAGGGTGAAGAAGGAGTTGGATGGCTTGGAGGATGCAAATATCAAGGCCTTCATCATGATGGAACTTCGTAGTAAAGGATTATTATAATGATTAAATGATCATAGTTTAGTAATAGTGATGAAGGATCCGTTAAATTCATGTGGAACTATTCAGTATATGAGAATATAAATGTTTCGAATGTATTCTCCAGAGAACAATGTACGTACTCTCAGAAACAGGTCAAGTTTCCCGGAAACATACAGGTCAGATCCTAAAATAGAAGACCTATTTTTAACTTGCCCATAAAAATAACATGGCAAATACAAATCTATATTTGAAAAAAAAAAACTCCTCAATTTTAGCGTCCTCAATTTTAATGTTTTTTCGGAGAAACTTGACCTGTGTTCCGGAGAGTAAAACAATGTACACAACATACAATGTATAAGATTGCTATATTCTTCTAGAAAGTCTACAATTCGAGATTTATACCATGTTGTTTTTACATACCGAATTTGGTGTTAGAACCTGTATAGCTTTATATTGTGCCTGAAAAGGTATAGTGCCTTCTAGTCAAGAAATGTTATTTTTTAATTGGTTGATTTGGTTAATTTGTATAATTACTACATGTGGTGACGTAAAACACGTACACAATGGTGATACGTAAAACCAAAGCAGTAGGAATTAACCTGGAATGTATGTATATTACCTGACTGACATAAATTATTTCACGTCATGATCGTGATGGTGAAACCTATATATAGTTTCTTATGTATATTGCAATTTATTTTTGATGTATCCAATTTTATCGACTGTGGCTATATTATTAATTGTTCTAAACGTCCTTTTTTCCTGTTCAGAAGACAGAATTCGGCTGCTTGTTGAGTAATGTGGTTAACAACACCAATAAACGTAAGTAAGGGGGTTATTAGAAGTTGGTCAGAAGTCCAAGCATAATGAAAAATGAACAATGCCAGCTACCACAATGAGCTTCCTGGCTTTAAAGTGTACCAAGTACAATAAAAAAAAAGGTGTTGCCACATCACTGATGCTGTTGTTACCCAGACAGTCTACACGCTAACTTGGAAGAGCTTCCGCCAAGTATCCCACAAATAATTATTTGTGGTGTCATAATTATATTTTTCATAGAAAATGACCCTGAAACTGTTCCTGAAAATCCCTGCATGGGTGACCTTAACAGCTGTCATCACAACCCTGCCATGTGTCCTACCTTGGAAGATAGACATGCCTGGCGGGCTTAAATTAGTGACGTCAGACAAGATCCTCAGCTTCACGACAGACCTCTGCCCTGGAGGAGTCTTTTTCAAAAAGCCCATCTATGCTCCTGTCATCTGTGGCCATGGATAGTAAGTGTTTTCATTTTTGATCTCCTGAGAGACTGCTGAACTAATTGCGATCTGATTTCCGCAGTTTTTTCCGCAGACCAAATGGGTGTAAAATGAACGCTAGTGACATTTTCGGAGCCGCGGATTACACTTGCCGCGATTACGGCAGGGATCCCTACCAAATGGTAGGTTACATTTTGGGTGCGGTTTTTCCTCGGCTACTTTCCACCGAAAAAAACAAAGTTTTGGTGCAAATTATTTATGATTGAACATCGTTTTTGCAGGTGCAAGCATTAATTCCTGTTACGACAGCGAATGCTCCGCTGGAACACACCATCACCATGTATGACGACGAGGATACCCTGAAGAATTTCCGGCGCTTCACCTACATCAAGGGCCTTGAGGAACAGTACCACGGGAATGAGATGGGAGCTCAGGGCATGACCATTGTAAACCCCGATTCCGTCCCCGCCATTTCCATTGGGGAGATGTGTTACCAGGGGAAGTCTCTGGCCAATAGTGGAACTTTCCGGGCATCGGTGGATTTTCCTGGTATTTTTTCCTGACCATTATTTTAGTGTTATATTTGGCTATTCTTTGCCTAAAATTACGTCCATTGTGATTGCCCCAACTTATTGGTTTCAGTTTCCACCAGCAGCTTTTTCAGTAGTTGCGAGAAGAAACAAAAGAGCTTCCCATGGGGAAAGGCCGCTAAATTTAGTTTTACCAATGGCTGTAAGAATGAATTTAAATAAATTTTACTTTCCTGTAAAAAATAATGAGTAATGATCAATTACAATTAAATCTCTCCAAACCTTATAGATTCCCCAGAATCCGCTTTCCAAGGGGAAATTCAAGCCAGATTACCCATCAAGACGAATAAGAAGATTTATGGGTACCAATTTTTACCTGTCTGTCTCGTCAATTTTTGGCATTATTTCCACCGAAATGTTTTCTGTAATTTATGTAATCCTTCTCAATCTGTCTATAGTATGACTAAATGAAAATAATTGTATCAATCTCTAGATGGAACCACTCCAAACTGGAGATTTGGGACGGTTTGGCCTACTGTCTGCAGGACGAGACGAGGGAGGCGAGTCCGGGAAAGATCAAAGTCGGGGGACTGTCTCCGTCCCTGGAGACTCTGGAACCCCTCTGTGTCCAAGGGGAGGTCCTGTCAAATAAAATTACGTCAGCCCGAAAAAGGCAGAAGCGGTACATCGGACCCAGCATTCCGTGCATCACAAAATGCTTCACCGCTATTCTGGGATTGTTGTGGAAGACACCAGTAGTCCCGCCCGGACCCTAGTCCCAGTAGAAACCCCATAAAAATCATAATGCATGTATTTTTTCGGATTTTAACACGATTTGAAATATTTCATTAGTTTGTACTTTCGACCGGCATTTACATTTACAATATTTGGCTATACATAACTGAATTTAAGCAGTACAATCGTCCCTCGTTACAACAGATTTCCTGTAAGTCCTATAGAAAAGGCATATTATGGTGAGGTTAGTATGGCACGCCGCCAAAGCTGTTAAAATTGGTCAAAAATTATCATTTTATGCGTATTACTATGTAGCGTCTCTATTCGCCATGAATTGAAATGCATAATTATTACAAATATTCACACGGGATTGTAGGTTTGTGGGAGATGTGACTGGAACTGGAACAATAATTGCAATTATAATAATAGTATACATAATATATAGTAGTAGGTAGTAGTACTCCTTTATTGTTAATAAAAATAAAGTGGTGAAACATTTTGTTTTTCCTTGGACAACACAAAAATATAAGTTAAAAAAATTAAATTTTCACGTGTTTATTGAAAACTTGTACTACCAGCACTTCAATACAGCCGTGGTTCAAGCTTTAGGAGGCATAGAAAATATTCTTATGTAAGGCTATGTAATACCTTATAAACAAGTGTATTAAACTAAAATATCCTAGAAAATGACAAACTTAACAAATGTACGAAGTAAGGTAATGCCAAAACAATATTTACATCACGCTGTATGTACTATTTATTTGATGACAACCATTTCCCCAGTACTTATACGTCGTCTGCTTGGGTCGTGCTAACTGAAAAAAAAACGGCGCACCTTTACTTCCCATTACTTCCATTATGCACATACGTACTATCCTCTTATACTTCCCCTTACTTCCATATTCTCGTATACTTCCTCTTACTTCCATATGCTCCTATCTTTCCCCTTACTTCCCTATTATTCCACATAATTCCCTATAATCCTATACTTCCTCTTATTTCCCTAGATTCCCTCGCTGACCACGCAAGGGAACGGACGTACTGGTTTTTCCTCCTACAAATAGTGCTGACACTACTTTAACACTACAGCTTATTCGTTATACAATCAAATGGGAAAAAGAACCTTATCAATCTCACCAAACGATTCAGGAAAACACACGGTTGAAAACCCCAAAAGTACCAAAAATCAAAAAACAGAAGAAATGGGAGGTGACAGTGACAGTAGTGAGGAAGATATCAAGAAAGTGGCGAAAAACACAAGTAAAATGCTGGACAGGATGGACAAACTATAAACCGACAAGTGAAACTAGAAAATAAAGTGGAAATGTTACACAGGCAGCTAAATAATAAATCAATGGTTATTTTTGGGTTGGAGGAAAATCGAAATGAAACGTTCGACCAACTAGAAAGTGCTTTGGACGGCCTTATGAACGCCATAGGAATTCAAAATCTGGACTTTGATGAGTGCTTCCGAATGGGCAAGGCAGACGGAAACAAGACGAGACCTGTGATGCTGAGACTACTAAGAGTCAGGGACAAACATCGTATTTTCCAAAGAAAAGCATTGCTGCGAGACATGGAACGCTTCAAAAAAGTAATCATTGTGCCGGAAAAGACGCAGGGCGAAAGGGAAAGGGACAAGGAACTACAAGCATACGCCAAGAATCTGAAGAAAAATCAACCCGATCTAACCTTCAGACTGAGGAACGGAACGCTTATAACGGACACAAACGGCAGACAGAAGGCTCTTGAAGTCAACCTGGACGGAGACATAAAGGAGAAGAAATGGAAAGCATGACCCACGAATGATCAAGATACAACAGGAATGTCACTTGGTTTCTGGAATTGCAGAGGTATCAGGTCAATAAAAGGTATAGAATGTACAAATTATTTTAATGTAGATATTTTAATGTTACAAGAAACATGGCACGAAGATAGCATTGAGCTTAACCAGATTAAAATTTGGAACCCTAGATTTTTAATACAAGAACTAAAGGCCAAAGGAAAAAAATGTAAAAGGTAGAGCAATCGGAGGTTTGGTGACAGCATTTAACACAAATACACTCATAAACACTAAATAAAAGAATGTGCTTTGAATATGAAGAAGTGAAAATCGAAGTAATTCCGGAATGTATGTACTTGGGAGTATTATTCAGCGTGAAGGGAAGCTTTAGTAAGCATTGAAAAATCCAAAGTCGCAACAACCAAAATCCTTCAAGTAGCAAAATCAGCAAAAATGAACTCATGGTGGCAATTCAACAAGATGTTTGGAGCGTGTATACGTATAGCAGCTTTATACAACACTCAAACATGGGCAATAAAATTCACTGATGATATTGAAAGAATTCAAATAATTAAAAAAAATTGCTTTGCATGTCCATGTTCACGCCGAATTACCTTGTAAAGCTCGAAACAGGGCAAAGACACATACAAATTAATATGTGGAAACAGTTATTTCAGCCAGTACTGCAAATTCTTCAAATGCCAAGTCATAGATACCCACATATGGCTCTTACAGATATGCTAAACATGAGGGAACGCTCTCGATCCTGGGCAGAACTAGTGTCAAAGAAACTAGAAACTTATGATATTCACATACAATGGGAAGTTGACTACATCAGCAAAAATATCGGCAGATGGCTCGAACAAATTATGACAAAACTGGGACAGCAGGACATTAAGCCAAGCTTTCAGGCACATACTTTAAAATTGGACATGAAACTTATTTAATCCCAAGACAACAGGAAGAAGTAACCTGCAAACTATGTAATCTGAACAAATACGACAGTATTATGCACATTATTTTCGATTGCACAATGAGTGACAACAATCTATTAGTAAACAACACGGGGTCAGATAGGAAGATATTTCACATAAAAACTGAGGAAGAAGCAGAGAAAGCCATTCACATGTTAAATAATAGCATGAAAAGACTGAAAAATCTCCGATTTGCATTATCTTATTTTATTTGTGATAATTCCGATACATTAGATAATATATTAAAACTACTTTCAATCGACAATAAAGGAAATTTTAAGTTGACCTGATCACCTATACACAATAATTAAGTTAATTATTAGTTGTTTTTAAATTTTATTTTATCTATATATAAGAACCACTGAGAAGAACTTGAATACATATGTATCACAAGCTAGAGTATGTAATACAATTTAATTTAAACATATATAGGAAAGTATATCTAACATACCAAAATCAAATGACAAGACATGAATTCATAATACCTATCTATCATAGTATCTTTCTTTTCATTTCACTTTCACTTATTCATGTATTTATTCATTTCATTTTAGTTTTACTACATATTTGATAATATAAGTCACTTGATGAGTATAAAACTCCGTTGGAGGAAAAATGTAATGCAAATATTATATGTATCTATGGATTACCAGAAGGATGCAATAAAATCTTATCTTATCTTATCTTACTTCACTATGCTCCTAACCTTCCCCTTACTTCCCTATTATTCCTCTTACTTCCCTATGCTCCTATCCTTCCCCTTACTTACCGACTATTTCCCTTACTTCCTTATGCTCATATCCTTCCTTTACTTCCCTACAGTTCTTTCCTTCCCCTTACTTCCCTATTATTCCCGTTGCTTCCCTATCCCCTATAGAAAGGGGAAGTATATATACTTCCCCTTTCTTACCTAATATTTCCCTTACTTCCCTATTATTTCCCTTACTTCCTTATTCTTATATACTAGTTCTTGCTTTCCCATGCTCCTATCCCCTATGCGTCAGATCCGATTGTCTTCCCTACACATATATTTTGTCAGGCAGATATGTTTGCAGCACATGTTCTATGCTGATTTATTAAATACGCTAGACTCTGTAAGTGTAAAATAAATTGCACTCCCAAATGGAACGATACATTTTAAATGTCATGTAGGACAGGAATTGGCTGGTCAGACATACATCCAGGAGTTGGACAAGAGACGCATGTATCAATAGCCAGAATACGATCAGAGCTACCTCGCCTATGGTATAAGCAAGTATTACTTGAGTGCATCGGGTTTTTTACCTGTTTTAATTTGGAAATATCTGGAACGAGGAGAAACGCACCTGTTGTGCAAGGGATTTCAAGAACGCAGACAGAAAAACGGAAGAAGTTATGTAATTAGGTTTTTGCATGTAAATTTCAAACGTATAATTCATTACTAAAATCAGTTGATTAATTCAAGTAAAAAAGCTTTTCAATACTATTAAAAACAACACCTATTACAGGGGCAAGACTTCGTCAACGCACACGTATAGTTGAGGAAGCTGCGATGAACCTAGCAAGGATACTGCAATCGTCATACGTGTATTTAATTTCTTTTCAGGTATGTAACTTGGCCTCGGCAGCATATCAAGTTGCCTGGCTTGTTGCTTAAACGTGCATAGAGTGGACATCATGTACTTTTGTCTATTGTACTACAACGTCCGAAGTTTCAACGTGGTTAATATCTACGATGCCCTATTCCCTGTACACTTTAAGTTTGCGCTTCAAAGATTTGGTCGAACTAGCCAAATGGAACGCCATGATGCCTTGTGTCAGTACCATATCAATGAGATAAGCAAATATGTCGTTTTGGGACAGTGGTATGTTATACAGCTAGCGTTTGCACAAGAAATCTAAAATCACGCAAATAATTAACTTTTTTCTTTTTGCAGGTACTTACACCATTCATTGTTTGTAGTAC